>JBBYHO010468576.1:0-15390 GCA_038382025.1 Adansonia gregorii
CTATTGTTGGACTTGGTGTTGGCTATGAGGTACACATATGTGCAAAACTTATAAAGTTCTCCTATTTTGCATTGTTTAATCCTTGAGGAAAGGGGAATGATGATAATGAAGGAAACCAATAGGGGAGCATCCAAAGATAAGATAATAAGAAAAAAGTCAACAAAATAACTAAAATTGGCTAAAATTGCTACCTTTAAAGAAAAGATTTTTTATATTTTGTATTGATTTTGCTTTAGATGCAGCTATTTATCATAAAGATATTTCACAAGTTATGCAGCTGAAGGGAATGCTATTTATGTTTTTTAGTATTGTTGAAATAATAAACAAAGTTGTTGTTTATGCTAGTTGTTGTGACGTGCCCCTGCACATATTCATGGTGATGCTACAACTTAAAAATTGAAAGGGAGGTGAAGCTCACCTTTGGATCATCCCTTGGTTAGTATTTGAATTAGGCATGATGAGGTGAAAGTTGAAAGAAAGACCATTGGATGAATCACTTGTCTAACTGACCTTGGGTGGCCATTATGAAATGGCCATGACTTAGAGTATCCACCAACCATTTTAGGCTAGGTATGATTAGATGCCTATTAAAATTGGTGATTTTGAGTTACAAAATTCAAAACACTAATTTTGCAGACTGCGTATGCTAGAGTTCATCTTTAAGGGTTTGAAAGTTAGTTACACATAAGAAAGGATTAGCACCCCCATATGCCCAAATTTGGTACCATCTAGCCATAATTTATTAAAGTATTCATTTTCCTTGATTTTTCAAGTGGTCATTATTTATGTGTAATACCCTTATTATGAATGCAAACTTTTAAATATTGGATCTGGGTTTTTGATAAAAAGTTTAATGAATATCCCTTTATTTAACCCAAGAGGGAGGAGAAACATAGAGGATTTCCTAAAATAAGTGCTAGATTATTTTAGAAAAGGATACTCTACGTCAAGCATTAGGAGAATACTAATGTAACACATTGCCTCTATTTTAATGAAATTCAAGTTTTCAAAAACATAAATGCAAGTCACCATTAGGAAGAGAAACGAGTTAGTAAAGCATAAAGGAATCTAGTAAAAATTGCACTAAAGATAAACACAGGGAAATAAAAATGAGGGATAGTCAAGATGTATCTTGTAATTAACCTGACTATTAAAGAATAACTAAGTTAATAGTTTTGTGACATGTTTGGATTTGAAGGTTGTTTTAGTTGACAAAAGTTGATAAAAGGTTTGGGATGCTCGGGGAAGAGAAAATTTAGGTTTTGATGTATTTTTGAAAAACAAGGTTAGAATATCCTTTTAGAGAATAGGATTAGAAAATTCTTTCAAAAAAGCAGGGTTGGAGTATCCCCTCAAAAAGAGAAAATTTGAATGATTTTTGAAAATTAAAATTTTTAGAGTTTTCAAAGAAAACAAATTTCAAGATGGAAAATGTTTTAAATTGGAAATGAAAATTAATTTTGGAAAACAATTTTGAGTTTTGATATAAGCTTAATGGGACCTATGTCATGGCTTAAGACTTCATGGGGAAAATCATTGAATATATTTTGGGTCATTCAAATGACTAGAAAGGTTGGTTTGGGAAAATCTAACTAATTTTTGCAAATTTAGCAACTACAGGGGACAACATCATGTTATCCACCTTCCCAAATTTATTTTGGTTTGATCCAATGGTTTCTAGTAGCAAATGAATACCATTGGAAGGGTTGCTCAATAAGGATTAATGTAAAAATATTTTAAAAATCTAGAAAATCACTTTCTAGATGGAATTAATTTTTGAAACTGAAACTAAGTCAATATTGACAGCTGATATAGGGAAAAATGAGCAATGACCTTTGAAAAATCATCTTGGACTCGTTCAAAATTGTTAAATCGCCAACAATACCTTTCCAAGAAAAAAATTTTATAACCTTTTTGAGAAAAATATTAAAAAATCATAAAAATCATTTGATGGGCAAAAATCACCCAAACAAAATATGAATCACTGATTTTGGGAGTTTTAGACATTAAAGATTTAAAAACTCATAACTTTCATGTTTGGAGTGATTCGGGGGCAAACAAGGTATCATTGTAAAGCTAATTTTAAGCACTTTCCATGAAAAATACTAAAAAGTTCAAAAAATTGTTTAAAGTCCAAAAATAATTTTTTTAATAGGGACTACTGTGCTACTTATACCAAAATAGAAGTTTCTTCGAGTTAAGGTTTTTATGGTCATGTGTCAAGATGTTGTACACATGAATATCTAATCAGTGAGGTAAATGGTAATGGAATAACGGACCAATCTAGCTTTTGTAGAGTAGGCTACCAAATTATCTGCTGTCCACACTAGTAATAATGATATGCTTGACACAAAACTCAAATTAAACACTTGAAAATATTTTTAATTTTTGATTAAAAGCATAATTTATTTGGTCTAATTAAACCATGATCCCAAAGATTTATACTTGATATATCCCTAAGATTAGAGAGCCAATATATTAAAACCATTAAATCCATGCTAATCCCTATTGATTGAGGTTAGTATAAACTTAAGTCAAGGTTGGTTTTCAAAAATAGCATAGGCACTCATCAAGCAAACATTTTAAAGAAGCATTTTGACAAGTATCTGGTAAACCAAAAACATATCATCATCATTATCCTAACATCAAATATAAGAACAAGCATCATTAAAAGACATTTTGAAAAACAAATCATGCTCAAAATGCAAACTGCCTCCTAAATAACATCATGAAATGCTAAATGGACTTTTATAAAGCATGATCATGAGACATAATACCATAACATCAATATAGGGCCTTTTAAAAGCATCCAAAGAAAATGCAATCTTTAAAGCATCCAAAGCCATAACACGAAATGGACTTGTATAAATAACATCATGAAATGCTAAATGGACTTTTATAAAAAATGAATCATGAGACATAATACCATAACATCAATATAGCGCCTCTTGAAAGCATCCAAAGAAAATTCAGTCTTTAATCACCCAAGCAATATTAAAGCAACATCAAAGCAACTGAAATCAAATATCATCAAGAAAAATGCATGATTTCCTTAAATAGATTATGGGTATCATGAAATGAATCACTAAGATGATATGAAAATAAATAAAGGTGTAAAAAATAATAAAGAAGGAAATGAATATACTAATAAAGCTTAAATCCTTATGTTTTCTCCTTCCAAAGCTTTCAACCACCCCTTCTATTTCAATTTTTTTGGTTCTTGATAAGTGCACTACTTTGTTTTCATGCTTTGAATTTCGTTCTTCTTTCGTGATGTTTTGGTGGCTAAGCTAAATGGTGGGTATATGGAAATGAGAATGAGATTTCTTTTTCCACTGCTTGCTGAAAATTTCTTTTCCTTGGTGGCTACTAAATTTTTTTGGAGGGCTCTCCCTATTTCATGCAAACCAACAAACATTGCTTATAAAGGGTTAGGGTGAAAGGTTAATTTTTATATTGTCCCACAAAAATGATAAGTTGTGGTGTACAAGGATGTGTTTTAATTTTTAATTGATCAAAGTACATATACTTGAGCACCACCAAAGTTCCAATATGTCCCCTAAATATCAGTTCTGGCCCTGAAATACCTCATCATCAAGCTAATTGGGTTATCAAAAAAATCATGAACTTAACCTAATAGGCCTAAAATTAATTTAAATAATGGACATATTGAATCAAAATAATTTTAATAAGGCCCATTAATAATTTCAAAATGTTTTAAAAGATAACCTAATACAACTAGATAAGATAATTAAATATATGCGTGGGCTTGATTTTATTTAATATATATTTGTTAAGGCTTGGTCTTAAATTAAATAATTTATGACTAAAATAATTAAAAAAATAAACCTTAATAAAATAATTAAATATGCACATGGACCCTATTTTATCTAATATATATTTCTTATGAGAATTGATCTTAAATTAAATAATTTGTAACCCAATGTAATTAAATAAAATAGGCCTAAATAAAATAATCAAATATGCACTTGTGCCCTATTTTATCTAATATATATTTCAAATGAGGCTTAATCTTAAATTAAATAATCTATGACCTAATATAATTAAATAAAATAAGCCCAAATAGAATAATTAAATATGCATATGGGCCTTATTTTATCTAATATATATTTCTTAAAGCTTGGTCTTAAATTAAATAATTCATAACCTTACCTTAGCTAGGATGATGGGGGTCAGACATAAGCTTGTATGAATGATCTGAATGGTGCCTTAGACGATGGCTTTTGATGTTTTAAATTTTGGCCCAGGCAAAATGATATGTCTATACTAGTATACCAAAGAAACATGGAAGTGCAATCTTAAAAGACTATACTACTCTTAAATTACAATTTTAGCATTTGATCCTTAATAACAAGGATCCTTTAGAGGGGAGGGTATTGTGATATAATTAGTCGTAAAGAATAAGTAAGAATAAGGCTACAACAAAAAGAGACAAGATGACAATCTAAGGTCAACTATTGATGAGCTTGAATACTCAATTAGGGAACTATAAGATCAACTAAAAAAAGAATTAGTTGGTGAACTAATTAGTGATTTGATAAGAATGAGCAAGTAGCCATAGAATTTGATGAGTAAAGAAGAAAAATTAAAGATGATAGGCGGCCTAAGTGAAAAGTTAGGAGCTAAAAGAAAAGAAGATAACAAAACTAATGTAATAATCTTGGCATCATATATGGCATCACAAAAATAAGACTAGGATAACCATTAGTACTATGTTGATGTCATTTTTTGTTATTTTTATTTTTACCATTACTAGTAAAATTAAAGGAACAATGTGGTGCTTTATAAGGGTAGTATGTTAGGAAAAGCATGAAATGAAAATATCATAATTTCCTTTTTTTTCTTTACTCCTCATTCCTTTTCTAGTCATCACTTCTTTCTTTCTCTCTTATTTCTATTTTAGCTACCTTTATTGTTATTTTAAGACATTGTGTGGATTACCATTGGAGTTGGTCTACTTAGAATCCTTATGATATCAGAAGAGCTTGGATGTAATTTTTCTTAGTAGATCTTCTTGTAAGGACATAAGTTTTTAAGGAGGTATGATTGTAGAAACCAAATTTTATCCAAGCCTTTTCTAAGTAATAAAGCTTGATTGAGGACCTTACATAAAATGTACCTATCTCTCTTCCGTGACCAATTTCTAACATCCCTAAACTTAATTGGGAGGTCATAAAATAATGAATAAAATAAAATAAAATAAAAATAAAAAAATGGGATACAACTGTTAGGTGCTTTATTGCCAGGTACTATTTAACACATCACTAGGCAAATAAAAGAAGGTTTGAAATGCCTAAGGCCAAGTTGAATAATTATGAACGTTTGGAATATAAAAAAATGTCAATTTCATGAAATTCATGAAGATGTATTGATGCAATTCATTGACGTATTGATACATCATTGGGTTTTGATGGTAATAGATCTAGAACATGCATTTTTATCAATGTAGGGCCATGTTGTATCGATACAATGCCCATCAAATCGATAAAATATATCTTAGTATTGGAACAATGTCATGTTTTTCATGGATTTTTGGTTCTAAAAAAAATTCTATTGATAAAACATTAAATATATCAATACGACATGATATTTTCCACCATGAACAATTTTTTTCACCTTTGTCTCCTTACATTAATGAGCTTAAATTACTTCATAACCATGAAAGAGGATTTTTCATTAACATTTTTATATTAAAACAAAAACATTAGAACCAACTACATGACTTAAGCCATTAATGCTTAAATAAGTTTACATAAATAAGTTTAACATTTTAATAATGATTAGGTACTAAATGGTATCTAATTTAGTTATTTTTTGACCATTTTGAGTATAACTCAGCTAAAATTCAGTGAAGCGCTGTTTTAGGTTAGACTTAAAAGCTCTTTGTAACCAATATATGACTTTTCTTAGCGAGGGTTTCTCTTTAAAGGCATGCAACTGAGATTTTCCACCAAACATAGCTGAAGTCATCTCCATTTAAAAGGGTTTCAGCCCTTAATTAGACCACCTTGCCATACAGAGAGATTGCTTGCAAGCAAGCTTGGTTGAGTTATTAAGATGTAGATGAACTTGCATGAAGATGAGATGATTAGACAAGGGGGTTTTAAACACCTTGTGGACATTTTTGGAAGGGTATCTCTTTAGTTTTCAACTGAAAAAAAATCAGAGAGCAAAATGAAAGCAAAAAAAAAAGTAAAAACAAAAAGAAAAAAAAGAGTTATTGCTTCAAAAGTCTACCCAAGGTTATTTTCTTGCATCTTCTATTTTACTTTGAATTTTCTCTTCTCTTTTATGAGAGGTTGATGATCCTAAGCAATGCTTAGGTGATGATTTGTGCCAAGGTGTAAAAACCAAGTTATGGCCAAACCTTGAACTATGACCTAAAATTGCTACCTTTTGTTTTTATTTGATTTTTTTTTTTTGTTAAAAGTTCTATAAAAAAACTAAGTTTCATTAAAAAAGTTTGTTTTCCAAATGTTTTGTGTTGGTTTTCTAAGTTTAATGTAATTTTTCATCATGCGTTTTCCATATTTTAACCATGGCTTTACCTTGATATTAACCATATTTCATGATGAGTATGACACATGCATTTTTTGGTATCTTTATGCAATACTATGTTTACATGTCCATGCACTTTTCGTGAGTATATTATGATTATTATCACGTATATTAAAAAATCTATTAAAGTTCATGCTAATGTGGAGTTTTAAAAATAATGTATGATACCATGTTTGTATGTTCTTTGGTAAAAAGTGATGTTTAGAGGTGCATTTAAGAGTGTTAGAAACTTCTAGGGGCCATTCTATAATTTTCCCATAATGAATATTAGAGGCCATTTTGCAATTCCTATGCATTTTTATGCCATTTTAGTTTTTTTTCCTTGACTTAAGGATTTTTATGTAATTTCATGCAATTTCGTGTTTGTTTGGGTCTTTTAGGTCATTTTTCGTAGGCCATGTTTGTTCGTGTATGGTCTAAGGACTTTCATGCAATTTTATGAATATTAAGGTCATTCAGGTCATTTTTCATGATCTATGGGTTTTCATTCAATTTCATACATTGTAAAAATATTTAAGTCATTTTCCATAACTAGGGAATATTATGCAAAATTCCATTCATTAAATCATTTTCTATGATTTAAGGACAATTTCATAATGTCTATGCATGTTAGGTCCATTTGGATCATTTTGCAATTTCATGAATGTTATTTAGAGTTATCTTCATGATATTATGTCAAAAATTAAATATATCTACACTTATGGATTACAATATATATTTTCAAAAATACAAGGTAATATCCTTGACTTAAAAATAGTCCATAGAAGTGCTTTCAGTATATGGAAGTCACCTCATCGATCATTTTAAACAAAAGAATACCTTTTTTAAAAAGGTAAATCAAAATTTTTAATTTCCCCAAAAATAATACTATCTTATTCTTCTAGTTTTTTAGAGGGGTGTGAATATATTTTGATTTTCAAAATAAATAAAAACTCAATTTACTAAAAAATGAACAATATTTATCATAAATAGGTTTTAAAAAATGGTAATTATATTTAAATACAAAAAAAAGTAAAACCAAACATAATCATGACTTTAGATAACACATAATTAATAGGTACTAGTTTAAGATGTCATAGAGGGGACACCTCTCACTCTGCATGTAACTGACTCTCAAACCCTCTTTATGTGAATCTCTAATTATTAAGTGGACTTTTATTTTCGAGGCTTTCGTAATCATTTAAATACAAACTCTAGTAGGTGGCCAATATCACTTAGCTAAAAATATGAATGGTGGGACTCTGAGTTATTTGGTCATTTAGGGTTAAGTTCTACAAGTAATTCATTCGACAATTAAAGTCCTGTCCCAATATGAGAAAATGAATAGAAAATTATTTGTTTATGTTAAGTGTGTTGGATTGGCATTCGACACATTATGACAATGATTTCGATTCATGAAGATTTAATTTGTTGAAAATTATTTTGTAAGCATAAGTAAACACGATTTGAAAATCCTGAAGGAATCCAACTTATAATCTTGATGTTTTTACACTACGTACTTTATAGTGTATATTCCTGTTTTATTTAATGAAAAAATTCTTTTTAAATTGTTAGAGTCAAAATAAAAGATTCTTTTCAGTGGTATTAAATACTAGAATAATTGATTATGTCCGAGTGATGCATGCTAGTTCTTGGTGTAAATTTTATATGTTTTGTGTATGGATTTGAGTTTTTTGGTTTTTTAAAAAATATATAAAAATTGTTTTTTTTCAAATCTGGAAAAGTATGAAATTCTTTGATTTTAATAATGATTAATATTTAATTAGGTGAATTAAATTTTTTTAATTAACCTTGATTAAATTCTTGAACATTGATTAAGTTTGAACATGATTCTTTGCATGTTTTTGTGCCAAAATTGGGGCTGTTTTTAGGATGTAAAAAATTGATATTTAGAATCTTTAAATTATGGAAATTTATATTATTATGTTAATTAAATTTTCAAAATTGATTTGGGTTTAATATACTTCAAAGAAAATTGATCTTGGCATTGACATGAAGATAACTAAATGCTAGAATTTTTTACACTATTTTCTTTTTGTTTGCAAGCCTAATATGGGAGGGAAACCTGCAAGCTTGCTAGAAAATTTGAGCAACTATTGTTGTATTTGGAACAACTTGAAAGAGGCATAAATCATGGTTAATTGTTACCAAGAACGACACCACTTGTAGGGGTAGCAAGCAACTATTTTTGGACATCCAAGAACCACCATTGATGGCGCATAATTATCAAGACATAATGGCCATTCGAATGGGGAAAGAGTTTTCCTCTAAAAGGACTCTAAGTGTTAGAATCCTACTCCAAGTAGAACTAATTTTCTAGTAGAAGTAAAATTCCATAAATTATGGAATTTGGAGTTGGAGTTCTGGTCGGATTGGGTAGTTATTATCCAATATAATTGAGTTTCCTAATTGTTAGGATAATTTTCAAATATTAATTGGTTTATGACAAAGAGGTTTCCTAAAATTTTATTTCTTGAAAATATTAATTTTTAGAAACTAAGCTTTTTAAAATGTTTAGGAAAATTGCATACTTGATAATTTGTCTAATGTAGACAAAGTTCCTAAAAGTTAGGGAAGTTATTAAAAATATTTTAATTATAAAACCAAGACTATTAAAAATTATTATAAACTATCTTAAAATTGTTTAATAATATTTATGCAAAAGATACACAAGATCACTAAGAGACATTAATGTTACATATTTTATTTATTATTATAATTTAATTATTGGCATGATGGGTGATTATGGACTAGACTTTAGTATAGCTAGGTTGTAAATGGTTAATTTTCATTTTTGTATTTAATTTCATAAATAGGGTCAGTGAACCTTACCTTATCTTTTTATTTTTTAGAGTTATGAAATTCTTTTCTCATTTAACTCTTAAATGTAGCTCTAGTTTTCTCTCAATTTGATGTAACTTCTAACGATTTAGGACTAGCCTAGAATTCAAATGTAAAGAAGATGACACCAAAGTGAAGACTAATGAAACTACCACCAAGTCATATAAAGACTATGAAAGGTGTCCCTAGGAAATTGACCACTTAGTTTCTTAATAGCTTAAGGAAAATAGTTTAGATTAAAGTCCATAATCATTCTTATAGATTACAAAAGTTAGATTTATTTATGCTTTATACATGTATGAGATATATGTATGTTTAAATTAATGCAACCATGACACTCAATCAAAGAAATGATACCTAACTATTAATTAAAGGAAAATCCCTCACTTATATATTGAGTCTATGCCTAAGCATGATTAGTTACCTTCCACCATCATAATAAGATAACCGTGGTTCTTTTAATCAAAGGTTTGTTGAGTCACTCAAGGCTAAAGTTTTACATAAATATGTTTGAGTTATTGTATGGTAAGTCATACTCAGCTATTGTTGTATGGTTCAGATGTGTCGCACTTGACTTTATGACATTAAAGGCAATGGTTAGGCAAAATGCATAAGATGCATTTAGATAAAAAGTTATCCCCTAACTGATCTAGGAGTTGTATAAAGATGTAATTGGCAAGCCATTTTACCTGCTCAATTAGTTCCTACAAGGCTTGTTAAGTAGTCAAGGTCATAGAGGAATAAAAGAGGTCTTAGCTTATTAAGAAGTTAAATCATTAAATTTCTTAAAATAGTAGTTGAGGGCTATTATTTTGTTAAAATAATAAGAATAAGAATAATCACTATAGTATTAAAACCTAACATAACACCTACAAATTGCAATTATTGATTACAAAATGCTTTGCTCATATTGGATAATAGCTATGAAATCATCATTGAGAGGCATATAAGATGTTAGTAAGTTTAAATAGGCCAAACTCCATTATTTGGACTCATACTATTAATATTGTCTTAATACAAATTGAATGGTATATCCAATAATAACTCACTCATTTAGGGGCTGCATATCAAGTTTATACAGATATTCTTAATCAAGCAACATCTTGATGATGGCTAGTATGGTGCTTGAACTCTATAATAACAATGGTTACCAATGCTTATGCAATTATCTGAAACCTAATTAAACTATTGAATAAGAATAATCACATAAAGTGGTTCGATATCCCTAATAAGGCTTTATGTGATAGGACATATTTCAAAAGTTGAGTGCTTTAGATAGGTAATAAATCGTAATTTGTGCATTATTTTTGTATTTGTTAGTGCATGCCTTTGAAGTAATTAGATTAGGAAATAGGATACATAGTCAATTAATTGCATATGCATTTTTAGTTTAACAACACAAAGTTTTCCTTCATGTTAGTGGCATGATTAACTTTCATGAAACCACTAATTAGATGAAGACCATAGAGCATAAAAGGCATTGCAAAGAAATTGCAAAGTGTTCCAATTATGAGAGTTTTCTACATCAAATCCGAGTTCCTAATAATGTTTTTTTGGTTATCATATTATCAAGATAGGACATTAGCAACTCATGTTTTGCTTTCTTACTTAAGAAGTAAGCAATCAATCTCATAGGTTAAAGTATGTAAGATATTTGGGATGGCATAGTGGTGTTTGTTTTTGGAAAAAAGTTCAATAAACATGGCCTATATGAGAAATTCATTTGGTATTATTAGTCACTACGTGTTTATGAAATATGTTCTAATATGCCAGTCTATATAATAGTTTTCAGAGTTGTGATACCAAGTCATCTCTTATGGGGAATGACATACTTAGAGATCATCATGAATGGGTCAACATGAATGGATGCCTATGGTAAGGTGGCTTTAGGTAGCATGAAGCATTAGTAGATGAATGAGTGATCTAGAGGTGATTTACCATTCCTAGCAACATTGGAGATATATCCTGAATGATCTTAACTATGGTTAATAGGATTAAAGTATTTGGCTAGAGCACATTGAATTATGAGGAATCATTCTACCTACATTGATAGGCTAGTTAATAAAAGGTTTCCATAAGGTCACATTGACTTTTCAACATTTAGGTGGTCATGATAGGTTGCTAGATCTTGCACTTGATCTATGAACATGATTAATGAAGATTAATTATGTTCATTGCCAATATGTTAGGAACCTAATGAGTCACACATAATAAGATGGATTTGTTGGATTAAATCTATGAGATAAATAAATATGACTTAATTAAACAAAAGATAATTAATTGGAGGACTTAATTAAATTAGTTTAATTAAGAATTATTTAAGACATAAAGTAGGTTTATGAAATCTAATTAAAGATGTCTCAATATGGCTATAAAGATAAAAAAGTCTTACTAAGAAAATGTTTAATTTTAAACATGGTAATAAGGTTATCTGGGCTTTGGTTGGATAATTATTTCTAGAAAATTAAATAATTATTTCATAATTATTTAATATTATTTGCATGAAGTGAAATTATTTTACTTGGTTAAGAACTTTAATTGAGAATTAAAAAATTCTTACATGCAAATAGGATTAGGGCAAAAGCCCTAATTATTAAGTCGAGTAGGCTTAGTTTTGATCTACACTTATTTAAGGTTAATATAAGGCTAGGTGTAGTAGTGGGCAAGATATTAGTTAGTTATTAATTGAGCTTATTCGTGTATAAACTAGTTAAAAATGTTTTCATCTAGGCTTCAAGTTATGACTAAAAGTGGCAGCATCCTTCAGGTGACTTAATACGCAAGTTTGACCTTTTAGTCAAGCCTAACCTAGCTTAAATGTATTTAAATATATTAGTGAGGCTTTCTAGCTAAATGTAGCTATCATAAAACCCTAGGCAAGAAAATGCTAAGATCTCTAAAGACTTTGGCGCAAAACCTTGCTCTCCATAAGCTCTTTTTACACCAACTTTGATTATTTGAGAGAATTGGAATCTTTCTTGATTCGAGTGAAAGTGGAAAAATAGTTTCTACTATTGCAATAATCGATGCTACCTAAGGTTGAAAATTGACCATGTTTTCACAAACCTTTATGTCCCTATAAGACCCTTTTTCCTTTTATTTTGCATTATCACCTTTTAAAACATTCTCGAATTGACTGATTTAAAAGGGGATTCAATTTTACCTTTTTCTTAAGGTCAACAAGCTTTCTAGCTAGCACTGGAGAACCATTAGGCCTTGAGAAGGTTTCAATAACCATCTGTGTGGATAACTATTAAAGGCAGGATAAGTGTATTGCTTGTAATCTGGGAGATATTTTCAGGAAGCCTCTGCTTCCATTCTCCAAGGATTGTCTGGGTTAGTTTTAACTCCAAATGATAATATTTGAGAGTCAAATAATTTCTAAATAGATGGACGTTTAAATTTTAATGAGAATTTTTAAAGTGTACTACATGTAAGTCCTTCCCTAAAGATCCGTAGGAAAGTTTGTTGATTTTTGAAATCTAATCAAGTTTGTCGCTAAACTGTATTAGGTTTGACATCTTTTCAGTATTGCTTTGAAGAAAGACAAAGGCATTGAAAAATGTATTTGCCAACGTTATGAATATCTATATTAATAGAGATTGCAAGGACAACTTTGATATGAGCAAAGTAAGAAGCTTATAGAAGTTTCATAATTAGACATGTTTTAAGATTAATTTACTTTTCTTGGTATAGATAGCTAAATGCTAACATTTAAATATATTTGACATATTGTAAGAATTAAATAAAAGGAGTAACGAAGATTGATCATGAGAATTGCAACCTTATTGATATTGATCAAAGCATTCTTTCTTGATTAACATTTTCTAAAAGATATCACGATCTATTCATAATTAGATGTTTTTTGGCAATTACATGCCAATTGAGGATAAGTGCTTGCATTCGATGCCATGCATAGAATTATCCCACTTTTATAAATAATTAAACAAAGAATTTTTTCTTTATGTCATAATCTCATTATTCTCAAATTTACACTTGCAATAGTATTAAGAATACTAAATGGACAAAAAGTTATAAGATTCAATAATAGTTTTCAAACTCGATTCCCTTAAATTTCTACAAATGTAGATTTTAGTGAAAGAGTGTCCAAAATCTTTAAAACATAAATGTTATCACTTAATGATAAATTGCCAAAAGTTAAAACTGAATCATTTGGAAATGTTCCAAACTAGAAAGGGCTGCATGTTTATAACCTAAAAGTCAGAAACAAACATTTTTATCAAGGCTCATAAATGAGTTCTATTTAGATCGTTTAGCTTTTGAAGCTATGAAAGGATTCTATAGTTGTTAAAGTAACAACGAAGCTATACGACTAGAATCTAGGTCTTGTTGTGACCTGAATGAGTTAATGTCTTTGATAATAAAGATTATCACAAAAGAACAAAGTGATTTTCTTACATTATACTTTATTAATAAGATTGACTGTAGTGCAAGGAAGAAATATAGTAAAAATGACAAACAACCAATTAGATTAGACTTAGGGGCATACAATCAATAATGTAAACCCATTGCTACATCATTGTGATCTAATGTTTTCCTTCTTGTTAGTGGCATAATCGATAATCATGATGTTAGTGTAAGCCCTGTAAGCCAATCATTGTGGCTTGTAAGGCATTAGTATTTAGTGATTTAATATAATCAAACATTATATTTAATTAATGTTATAAAGGTACTTTTTTATTCTTATATAGAAAAAGCCCATGAAACATAATGGGTTTCCAAGGGAATCATAAAGAGTTATAATTATAAGATCCTTATACATCAAAGCAGTGATTCTAAAAATGTTCTTAGTCATTATATTATCAAGACAGAGCATTGAAAATGCACAAAGATTGGCATATGTAAGCCTTTATGAATATGATGCATGCAATTGATCTCATAAGTTAAAGTATAGAAATACTTAGAGACATTATATGGATGTTGTTATGCTGACAAGTACACTAGACATTACACACTATGAGAGTTTTATTTGGTATTTCACTCAAGTGTTTATGGATATACTCTTATTTATTACTAGTGTAAGTGATCCTCATACTTATGACACTAGTCATCTCATATAAGGAGTGTTATGCTTTATTCAATCACGAATAAGTCCACAATAGATAGATGCTTATGTTAGGGTGGTTTTCGGTATGGCACGAATCATATGGCAGGTGAATAAGTGGTCCAAAGAGGATTCATCATCCCATGTGATATGGAAGGATATATCTCATATGTGCTTGGCTTGTGTTAACTAAAGTCTTAGGCCAAAGCAATATTTATTATAAAGTTAACATATATGGGTTGTATATTAATATGGAATAGGCTTAAAATAGGCATTGAACCATGCTCTTGTTAATTTTAGTATATATGTTGAACGGATATTTATTAGACTGAGATACTAAACATTGAAGGGCTTGTCAAAATGATATTGACACTACCTATATGTTGTGTGGCCATGATGCATTGCTAGATGTTAATCCTGGTCTATAAATATATAACATTCATGATTGCTATTTTGTATTTATTGCCAAAATGATAAGGGCTTAATGGGTCACACGAAAGGCTAATTAATAGAAATTTAATTGAGACTGGGCCTATATGCCTAATACAAGTAGTGGCTCTTTATGCCTAATTAGAATAAGTTCATATAGGCTAGATACTAACTTATAATTTCTCAAAAGTTAGAATTTTAATCCTAGACCATATAAATCGATGATTACCATCCCTCATGGTTGATAAGAGGCTCTAAAAGTTAGCTAAGCAGCTTGAAAAACCCTGATTTATGATTTCCATAAAATCCCTAAAGGAGTTGGTGCAATCTTTGTTCCTTGAAAAGAAAATAGTTTTCTTTTTTGTTCTCTGATTGTTTCTAAGTACAAAGGAAGATTTTTTGAAATCTAAGTTGCTAGCATGGTTTTTGGCAATTAATTCTATTTTTTATTGAAGTACTTGTGTGGATAACCATTA
>JBBYHO010468687.1:1664-18415 GCA_038382025.1 Adansonia gregorii
AGAGGAAAGTGGGACTCCCACACAATCTTTCGTTTTCATGATTTGACATGTCATGTCGGCATGGCAATGATTCATCAAGGGCCCACAAAATTATGCCCATGGTACTAAACCCACTAAACCCCATCGCCACCTTTACCCAGGCCAGGCCCCCCCCCCCATCCCTTCGCCTTTGGTCCTTAATCTCTAACCCCACCAGCTTGGCACCACCTGACAGTATCAAACATTATTATGAAAATTTTACATGTATAAAATAATTAAAATATAATATAAATATAATTTTTAAAATATATATTATATAAATTATTAATATATTAAAATAAATATAAAAATAAAATATTTTAAATTTAATAAAATATATAAATATATAAATTATTAGGTTTATTATCTTAAAATTTAAATAATCTTTCTTTCTCTCTCTCATTTTTTAAAGATTTTTTATGAACATTAGTGTAGACTTATTCATAGATCAAATAATCAGTTATATTTAACAAATTTAATTCGTATTAAACTGGATCTAGGTAAAATATTAGCAATTCGGATTGGCTTGGCCCGATTGAATTATTATTTTATATAATAAAAAATAATTTTTATTAAAATTTAATTATAAATATTAATATAAATTTTTTTATTATTATTTTAAATAATAATATAAATTTTCAAATTTAATCTAATCTAAATTTAAATAAAAATTTTTAAATCGTGATCAAACCTATTAATACTTCTACCCTAGATCGTGAGATGGAGGCATTCAGAGAACTAATTATTGTGGTTGATGAAAAGTGGAATGCTGTTATTACACGCTTGGGAGTAGATCTGTTTTTTTTAATCGATGGAGCAGATCTGTTTATCTATGTAAGGGTATTGTATTATATGCTTTTAATATGAAGGATGTAAATATAAATATAACTTAACTTCTTAAATATATCAAAATTTTAAAAATAAATAAATATATATTAAATTTATACTGCTAATAAATAAAAACTTTTTCTATATATATATATATATATAAGGGAAAACACGGTTCAAGATTTAATATTTCAGAAAAAAGAAAATTACTACTGTTATAATTTATCGTTAAATAAAGTTATAATTTATCGTAAAATTATTTAACCATTGAAATACTAATATTTGTATAAACAGTACTTCAAATATAACAATGCGCTATACCTTACATTATCTTGATTATCAAAAACCTGAAGTGTTTAATGAACAAATGCTGTCCGTTAAATTCTACTTAAAAAAAAGATTAAAAGAATGTTGGAAGGGCACAATCAAAATCATTTTCATGGCCCCAATTACTATTCCGTTATATTTCTTTTTCTAACTAGAGGGCTAGAATAAAAAAGGATGGAGAAAAAAATACAGAAAACTGAACATCGGTTTCATCGTTTTGGTTCAGTTTTCATTAAATTTGATTTGATTTTGATTTAAATAATAATTAGATATATTTGATTCGATTTGATTTTTTATTCATAAATTAAAGAATCGTAATTATTTGGACTAACCTAATTATTTTTTCAATTGCTTTTATTTTCATAATATAAAAATGAATATTTTACTTGTAAATAGGAGGAAAAAAAACTTTAAAATGCTATAAACAATGTTTATTAAATTTAAAAAAATTGATGAATTAAACTATCAATTGATGAAATTTGATTTAAATTAATTTGGTTATAGATACTATTTAATTCGTTACGATTTACATTTGATATTTAAAAAATTAAAATATCAATCTCCATTGTAATTTTTTAAACTCGAAAAAACGCTTAGTGATTTACAAAGAAGATTTCCCTCTAGATTCTGATCAGAGAATCACCACAGATTAATAATATTAATGCTATCTTTAGCTCACGAGTTGTATATAGGCACTGTTGGTATCGTTTTACAAACGAAATCCTCAATGATCTAAGCATAAAAGGAAATCCAATATGATGGGTGCCTTAGTGGATGCACCTAAATAAAATAAAATCAGAGTATCGATAGTGGTGGCTCTTTATGCCGTCTTGTGCTTAATGATTAGCTTAATTATTTTTCTTTGTTATACATTATGATAGTGCACTTAGATGTGTACTAAACTCCGAAAACATGATCCTCAGTAATTGCTACGTAAATATTAATTATGAATCTTACCAACGAGTATTTAAAAGATTTTTTTAATTATTATAGGTAATAATATTTTTATCTAATATATTAAAAATATAATGAAATCATCAAGTATTATTGCGTTTAATACAATGTTATTACTACAAATAATATATTAATTAACTTTAAAAATTATCTTAAAAATAAAATATAGCAAAATCTTATATTGCGAATGCTTATGTTAACATAAAAATGTTTTTGGCAAAACTAACTCACTGATTTCATTCTTCAGAATCCTTTTGTTGATATCTTCTTGGACGGTTGGAGATGAAGGGCTCAGAGCAAGACCTGCAATATAAGAAAAGGTCAAAAGAGTGTCAAAATTTTGATTTTTAAGTGTAATCCAATGCTTAAGTCAATAAGATGTCTTGAGGGAAAGAAGGAGGAAACAAAGAAGTAAGGGAAGGAGATAATAAAGATGATAGTTACTTGGGACTTACCTGGTCCCTTCTTTACTTGGATGCATATGAGGGGCTTGTGTGGCTTATCTCCTTGTCCGTTGTCTAGCTAACATGATGCTAGTTTGCTTGTCATTCGGGTATAGTGGTCGTAAAGGTCGGCGCAGACCGGTTAGAAGAATGTATACTAGTCCCTATTAGATGGTTCAGAGCAAGTGTCACTGTTTAGGATGGACTGTCCGGTAGTCTTTGTCGAACGATCTTGGATAGGCATCACTGTTTAAAGTAGTCTACTTGCGGCATTAAGCTTGATCGATCATGCCTTTTATGTTTAGAAAATTTGACCTTGTCGACTTGATTCTCTGGACCATCGATTAAAAAATTGAATCAGAATTGTCAATTAGACCAGGAACTGATAGGGATCTGATTTGATACATATATTACAATCAATCTCTTATTAAACTGATAAAAAATAAATTTAATTAGTAAAAAATTTGACCAAACTAATAAAAAATTAATTTGATATATTTTTTAAATTTAACATTTGTATATTAAAAAAATTTAAAATTCAATCAATTTAATAAAAAACTTAAAATAAAATCGATTCGAACTCCAATTTAATTTTATAACCTTTCTCTGGACACAATCGACTATGATAACACCTTTCAAGCTCCAAAATCTTGCTTTTAACTTTTTTACTTAGTACTTATTGCACCAGAGAATTAATGATGGTCCAAACAAGAATTGATTAGCCAAAATATCAAACAATCTCTTACATGATTTGATCACGTATACTTCCCTCTGTGCTCTTGGGTTTATAGGTCATCAAGAGGACATAGAAAACATGTAATCTTGCTTACTCATTGATAGTTGATTTGAGGCGGGGATCGAGATAATAATTGTAATATATTATTATTGTTATTTTATAATTTTAATTTTTTTATTAAGATTCATCACATATATTTATTTTAATTGATCATGATAATATTTATTATAAATATAATTTCGATAAATACATTTATGATCATAATTTAAAATTTTAATTCAAAATTTAGCAATAGAATTATAACCCCAGCCAAGAGTGTAATACAAGAAGAGAAATTTGTGTGGTGCAGAGGAGGTCCTAGGGTTCTTGTTCTTGATTGCTTTTTGATATTTTGTTGAATTTCAAATGAAAGGAAAAAAAGTGGAGAGCCTTGGACAAGCATCGAAAAACACTGCCCATGTAAAGCTTTCTCCATGCCCAAAAAGGTTCTAACATAATTATATTGGGTTTAATTACTCCTTTTTCTAGATAACGTGTGGGGTTTCATTTTAGAGAAAAAGAAAAACAAATTAATAATTCTACACTTAGCTACTTAAGCAATGCAAGGCAAGGGCAGCTAGCTAGATCTCAGCCCCATGAAGACTCATTTGCCAAGGCCAAATGCAGAAGGAACCCTTTCCAATCATCCAAGTTCTATGACTCTCCCCTTTACTAAACTACAAAACTCCATGAAACAATAATATATTTGAAAATTTAAGCAATATATATATATATATATATATTTGAAAACTACGAAACCCTCTTGTAATATACTAACTTTTACGACACGTGGATGTGCACGAGAAAAATTCTCTCCCTAACGTGAAATTAAACAATTATTAATTTTGCAGTATAGCCTTTTATGATAAGAAAGTTAAAACTATTATTTCAAGCTTAAATATAAATATCAAGTGAGTCAAGTGCGGAATTAAAATTATTATTATTGTATGTAGTATAGATTCTTTTATCTAAATAAAAATATTTGTTATGAGAAAAATATTATTCTTTTAATAGTTACGGATTGAATTGTAATTTATAACTAAAAGAAAATAAAAAAAATATCTTTTTTTTCTTTTGGAAGTTAACTTAATTAATTAATGTAGTTATTGTTAAAAAATTACATTAAACAAGTGCGAAGTTTGAACTTTAATGACTACAATCTTTTTTTTATTTTTAAATTATGACTTTCGTTATAAATATTTCTTCTTTTACTTTAATCTTTTGAAATAAATAATATTTTATAACAAATACAATCTAAAATCCTTATATCAACAAAGCTCATTGAGTTTCTCCATTGTCATCCTCTGCTGCTCTCCAAAATCTAAGAAGAAAAAAACAGTTTTTTGGTCCAAGAAAAAAACACCCACTTTGTTGCCCTTCAAATTCTTTTCTAAATTTCCAAATGAGAACTGTAGACTGGGGGGGGGGATTTTGGAGATCTTTGATATAAGTCCAAGTCAAAATAATGCCTATCAATTGAGATTAGAAGAAAAAAAAAAAAAGTGACAAAACCCAAACTCACAATCATTTCCCAATTCAACACTGATGTCTAGATATGCTTTCCAAGTCCAATAGAAGGAAGAAGAAGCCAATTCGACATAATTATTTGATATGAATCAGTAAAACTTGCCCCATGATCTATTCGATTAGATTTCCGCGCACCATTTTTGTGATTGAGACATATGTATGGGTCGAATTCAACTGGAACCATTTACGTTTGGCTTTTCAAGTTTCACGTGCTTATTAATAAAATTAAAAGAAACTTTTATTTAAAAAAGTTTTAAACTTTTTTTCTGGTACAAAGTGAATAGCAACTTGAAATTGCAAGAAGAAAAGAAATAATAACTTATAAGATTCAAACTTTAAATTTATTATTTTTAAAAAATATTTTATAAACATTAAATCTCGAATTCAAAAATTTTTTAATTAAGTATGATCATAAAAAAAGTTTATTTTTTAAAAATAAAAAATAAATAGTATAAATTTGTAAAGATTCCAAATTACGGAGGTGCAATTAACCTATATCATAAGAATGGGAAATCTTAAAGTGGCTTTATTCTGCAAGATAAAAACAAAACAAAAAAAAACAAGAACAAACATATACTAAAATGAAAGTGATCCATCGTATAGGGCAAAGGTTAGATGCAACGTTTAAAATGCGAATTAAATTCCAAATTTTCTTTTTCACCTTTTTACATTCTTTGGAAATTTTTAGTGGGAATAATTCTACCTAAAAAAAAAAAAAAAAAGGAGAAAAACGCTGTCTGATACCTTTCTTTCTGTTAATTCCCATGTGAATAATTAGTATTATTTGTTTTGTTGCCCAAAAAAAAAAAGTCTAGTTTGGGCTTTGAATAGGCCCATAGAGATTTCTGCTAATTGGGCCTTCGAAAATAAATTCTAAAACATGTATTTTCGGCCCACTGATTCCCTTGGAAGCCTTTTTTCAAGTTGAAAAAAAAATAAAAAATAAAAATCAGACGTCTTCTATTTCTGTTTGTTAAGCTTTTCCTTGTAATGAACTCGTGAAGGTAGCAAAGGTTTCATTG
This sequence comes from Adansonia gregorii, assembly GCA_038382025.1. Taxonomy (NCBI): domain Eukaryota; kingdom Viridiplantae; phylum Streptophyta; class Magnoliopsida; order Malvales; family Malvaceae; genus Adansonia; species Adansonia gregorii. The sequence goes on from JBBYHO010468687.1 coordinate 7,559, forward strand.
AGAATTGGTTTGAATTTCCTTAACAGCAAAATTTTGGGATAAATTTTCAATCCCCATAAAAGAAAAGGAAAAAAAACATTTGAAGACAACATATTTTCATTAGACAATTTCCTTTTTTTTTTTGTCTTTATTATGTAGCTAGCAACATGGTTTAAATTAGAGGACAAGTGAAAGAAATGAAAGCATTTTACTTAGAATTTCTTTTATTATAATACGATATTTATTCAATTACATTTAAAAATTATATAGCGATTTATCAGTTATTAATGTGAATTTCATATAATATTTTGATGGGTTCCATATTATTTTAAATGCTCATTAGTTAATCGTAGTGCAATTATTGTAAGTGATATATTCACAAAATTATTAGTTTTTCGAGATTTATTATTGGATGAATTTTTCTCTTTTAATAGATTACAAGTATGAATTACAATTAAGTATTTATAAATTTTTAATTATACAAATGAAAAAAAAAGTTCAAATAACAAGTAATTATAAACATTAGTTAAGAATAAATTAATTAAGATTTTGATAATTTTTTTGCATTTACTATATTATTTTATTGAATTCAAAAATAATGCATTGATATGTATTTTTATAAATATCATTGATTTACATTTTTTTAAAACAAAATCAAATCAAAAGGATAGCCCAAAAATTTTCGTGTGAGCATAGGGCGAGAGGCCTATAAACGCTTTAAAAATAGCCGAATTGGGAACGATTGAGAAAATAGGCATAAAGGGAAGCCCCAAGCTGCAAATAAAAGTGGATTTGTACAAAACGTAACCGTTGACCGTCAATACCGGGCAAATAATTGGGCTACGCCTTCTTTCTACATTACATTTCGAAGACAGAGAAAAGAAACAACAAAGACCAAATTGGCTTCGGTCCTTTCTCCTCCAAAATTCTTAAACTCCTCGTCAAAAAAAAAAAAAAAATCTATGTTTCAACGAGGTGTTTAAGTTTAAGTAAGTTTATTCCATAGATTTTAGGGTTTCTTTTTGTACTTGGAATTTAGGCTAATAAGAACGGGAATCGTTTTTATAGATCAATTTGAAAAGAAAAAGAAAAAAAACGGATAGAATTGATGGACGGGATAATGAATAAGCTAAGGAATTTAGATGCGTACCCTAAAATTAACGAAGATTTCTATAGCCGTACGCTATCCGGCGGGGTTATCACTCTCGTCTCCTCCGTTGTTATGTTCTTGCTCTTCTTCTCCGAGCTCCGTAAGTTTCATTATTTATTCTCTCCTGAATTATTTGGATCTGATAATTTTTTCAAAAAATTTTCTTTCTTCATGTGTTGGAATTGAGTTGTTTGAATTTTTTTGTGATTTTGGAAAATGATGGCTTTTTCAAGCGTGAACAGTGATTTGATTAGGGTAAAAGGAATTGGTTGCTTAGCTTTAATCGAGATGGTGACTAAGTTTTAGTAACCTAAACATGACGAATTGGGTATTGATAGAGGAATTGTTGGTGCTTTTACTTAAAGCCTAGTTTTTAATGACTGTTTGAGTATTGATTTGATTGGAAATAAATGTTGTTGGAGTTGTACGCAAGCTGAACTTCATTGTTAGATTTGCATCTATTTTAGAACAAATTTTTTTTATCTGCCTTGGGGAACAATGCTTAAGGGGTTGGTAATGAATAAGGAGAGATGCGTATTTCAGCAAGTTCTTGTTGGACTTGTATGGTTGACTAGTTGTTAAACATGGCCTCTTGTTCGCGGATGGAACAACTGTTAATCCATCTATGAAGTCATTTTGCACCTGGTCATGTTTTTAATAATTTTTGGCCGATAAGAATGATCACTTGTTACGGCCTATGGAGGTGCCTAACTGCCTATGGCCTACATTTTTTTTGTGATTTCAGTCAAGACACTTTGCAGGCTCTTTTCTATGGTTAATAGTCTGTATTTGCAGGCATGTCTAAAGTCATCCTACAAATGAGGCATGTTAATGATAACAAATGAGAAAAAGTCAAATTTTCTTATGTTCTGGATTTCATTGAAGGAACGTTGTATATTTCAATAATCATGTGCACCTTCATTGCTTAATCCTGATGCTTGTGCTAGTTTCAAGTTATATGGTGATTAAGTTCTTTATTGATTGATTATATAATTGTCTATGTACTCTGTCTTGAATGCTGTGACATAAAACCTGGTCTCTTTGAAGTGCCCTTTAGAGCTTACCAGTTTCTTTCATTTCTGTTAACTCCTTTCAACCTTTTTTTTGTTGGGGGGGGTATCAGTTTGTCTTGTTCATAACATAAGTTAGGTTATCTGTTTCCATCAACATTTTTTTGTGGTCTTGGTTGCAGGATTATATCTACATGCTGTGACTGAAACAAAGCTTGTGGTTGACACTTCAAGAGGGGAAACTCTACGCATCAATGTAATGTCATCAGCTAATCCAACTTTAAATTCAGATCTCCCTTTCAGCTTTTTCCCTGTGGCCTTAAATTTCACATAAAATTTTCTGCAGATTCTTCTCGCTCTTGCAAGTTTCCTGTAGATTCGTCTGTAGCCATTTTTCATGATTTACTTAAAAAATTGTTTTTATATGTTTTGAATCAGAATATTCTGCATTATCAAAATGAGTGTAACTATTTTATTACATATTTTATAGTGTTTCTTTTCAATTTTATCCATTGTACCGATGTGAGTCATTTAGACTTATCCCCTCTAATTTCATGATTAATGTTCATTTTGAATTTGAAAGTGCAGTTTGATGTCACATTTCCTGCTCTTGCATGCTCAATCCTCAGCATTGATGCAATGGACATAAGTGGAGAACAACACCTTGACGTGGTATGTATTGCAAAGGAGTCATGCTTTGCAATATTGACAGAAACTTTATGGCCATGCACGTGCTTTCACGCAGAACTTACTCTTTTCTGCACATGCTGTTAAAGCCATAATGTCATTTATTTTTGTCTTTGCAGAAACATGATATAATCAAGAAAAGGTTAGATGCACATGGCAATGCTATAGAATCTAAACCAGATGGAATTGGTGCTCCCAAGGTTAGCTATATGATAATATTGCTCGAAGTTGATTTCTCAGTTACATTTTTTTCCTTAAGGATCTGAAAACTATACGTTCAGCCCTTTATATATATATATATATATATATATATATATATATATTGCATTCGCCTTTCTTTCTGCTCATATTATTGTGCTTCACACAGATTGAAAAGCCTTTACAGAGGCATGGTGGCAGGCTTGAGCACAATGAAACGTATTGTGGTTCATGTTATGGTGCAGAAGTGGTATGATTTATTTGGTTTCCATCTGCTAGTTCATTGTGATATAATTCAATCCACTGATTGCATGTTTGTCCTAAAAATGAAGGGTCTTTGGCTTTGCTTTTGAAGGTCCCAGTAGCTTATCCTCATAATCCTAGGAGTATCATTTTGTAGTAATTTGCGTAAATATAATATGAAACATTTGATTTAGTAGCAGTTATTCGTAACTGTTATTTTTTTTGCATTGGCTGTTTCCTCAGCTTCTTGTCCTGTTTTATTCTGTGCTGGGAGAGGCAGTTGATGTATTGTGGTCAGTATTTAGGTAGTGAATATCATTGAAATTCCAGTTATAAGAAGTGCCATATTTTTGCTCCAGGGTATACTTATATTTCCCTCCTGAACGCTCGTTTTGCTTTCCACCTTGCAGGCTGATGATGATTGTTGCAACTCCTGTGAGGATGTTCGTGAAGCATATAGAAAGAAAGGCTGGGCTTTGTCAAATCCAGATTTGATTGACCAGGTCTGTCTGCATAGGAGCTTAAGCTCTATCTGATTTCTGAAGCAACTTTAATTTGAATGAGACACATAGAAAGATGTGATGGGACAAAAAATGTTGTTTTTGCCTTTATTATCTTTGATGTCGATGGTCATGCTTGTACTTCATCATTTTCGTTTTGGTAGGCTACTTAGGATTCCTTGAAATTTATTTTCTCCTCCTAATAGTGGCTGTTGAGTATTGACCCAATTTTCAGATCCCTCTACCCCATAAATGCCGTTTGAACTGCCTAGATGGCAAGGGGAGTAGTTCTTTGTCTAATGATTAAGTACTCATGATGGGACTTTGCCATGCTCACCTTTTAGTGCCTTAAAAAAAACCTGATTCCTTTTATTTTTCAATAATCTGAAGATAAATCTTTATTTGTTATCTCATATCAGGACAGCTTCCAAAATAGGCTTTGTTGTGTATAATTGAAACTTTTAGTAGTAGATGCGTGATACATGCAAAAATAGACAATTTTGCTGAGCCAATATCCCCATGAGAAATAGTGTTTGCTTCTAAAACACTATATTTGGTTCGCTGAATTGAATGGAGGGAGAATTAAATTGCTATTTGATTTGAATGGAATAGAATAGAAAGGTAATAGATATATCATAGTTTGGTTCGTAGAATGGAATAGAGGAGCAATACTATTAAGATGTTTGGTTGGTTAAAATAATGTTAACGAATATGTAGGGAATAAGTATAAATATTATTTTATCATGGAATTAAATAATAATTAATTTAGAAAAATAAAACTTATTTTTTAATTTCTTATAAAATATTATTAATATATTTTAAAATTAGTCAATTTTTTCCTTATAAAACCCCAATTCTTTTTCTTCTCATTTTCCCTCTTCCCCTCTGTCTACTTAAACTCTCTCTCTCTCTCTGAGTCTCCCATTTTTCTACCACATTCAAACCCAGATCCAGAAACCACCGCCATTTTCCAGGTTCTGGTGCCTGCCACTGTTGCTCATCACCACCAGCCAGCATTATTTCCTCATGCGTAGTCTTTTCATTATCAGATTCAGATGTTTACTTTGCTCGTGTTGCTTCCTCAAAAATTTCTGAGGATGATGCTGAATTTTTTTTGTTTCCAGTTTTTTGGTTCCTTTTTTCTGTATGCCTCGAGCTGACCAGTGCCGGTGCTAGCCCCAGCCTCAGCCCTCTCTCCCTCTCTCCTCCAATTCCCTACTCTTTTTTTTGGGGTTAATTTTGACTTAATTTTTCCAGATTTAATTTTTAAAAAATTGTTTTCTGAATTCTCTCTTAGTTTTTTTTTAACAAATAAAATTAGATTTTAAGTTATTATGGCAAAATGGTAAAAGAAAAAAATTAATATGTTGCATGGCTATAATGGATTGTCCTGTATTAGTTCTTGTATCTCCCCAGAGAATGGCTATTATGGAACTTCAAGTAATAGGAAGGACCATTCATTTCTTCCAATCAAACAAATGTTTTACTGTACAAAACTGAATAAGCCAGTAATGTAATCTCCATTTGTGTGAACTAAACATAGCGGAATTGCAGTAGTAGTAGCCTTGATTTATCTTCCTCGTTTCTTCTGTTTTCTGTTGTTCAGTGCAAGAGAGAGGGCTTTCTTCAGAAGATTAAGGATGAAGAAGGTGAGGGATGTAATATATATGGCTTTTTAGAAGTTAATAAGGTGGCAGGGAATTTTCATTTTGCACCTGGGAAAAGCTTTCAGCAATCAAATGTTCATGTACATGACCTGCTGGCATTTCAAAAGGACAGTTTTAATGTAAGACTTAGCCCTTTTGTTTCATTCTTTGTGTATGTTAGCATGTCTTATTTGAAAATGATTATCTAATCTAATCATGCTTCATGAATATTTGATATAGATAAGTCACAAAATCAATAGATTAGCTTTTGGAGATTACTTCCCTGGTGTCGTGAATCCTCTTGATGGGTACTTGCTAACTTCTGCGTAATCGTTTTACCTTGGCCATATACAACAGATGGATTTTGCTAAATATTTCTTATATTCTATATTTTTCCCTTTTTTCCTTCTAAATTTCAGTGTTCAATGGACGCAAGAACAACCAAGTGGGATGTACCAGTACTTTATCAAGGTTAGTTTTCTGCATGATGCGTCTTTAGTTATTATCATATTCTCCAATCCTTTTCGGTTACCACATCTATCTAGTAGAAGAGGCCAGGAGATTACTCCTGAATCTAGGCTATCTGTACCTCTTGTGATTCCATTAGCCTAGTAGTGTATGCAGCTTGTGGAATTTCCACTCCTAATGCTACATTTATAATGAGATTGTGTCAAAGTTCTAAAACGTAATATCAATAAAAACTTTGAAATTGATGCTATCCGCCCCTCATTGAACTTTCAAAATGGCTCAATGCATTAAAAGTCTCCCAGATTATCTTTTAATTATTTTAGACATGTTGTCAAATTTATTGAAGAAACATTCCATTTTCAAATGCTAATGACACTAGCAAATAAATCAATAAAGATAAAAATTGGACCCTGTTGAGAATATGATTTACTATGGTTGACAAATTATTACAAGTTTAAATCATCTTTTTGAAAGCAAGAGGGACACATTCAAGAAGACTGAGTAGCTTGGATTCTTACTAATTCTGTAACCTGTTCAGTGGATTGATGGCACACAGCCATATCCTCAGGGGATGAGTTCTTCCTTTTTTTCAATGATGCATTTAGCTTATTATGTTTCTGAATGAGCTTTAAATAAGAAAAGGGTGTGGTCTAGAGGATTGTCAATGTACGTTCTATGTTGTAGGTTGTACCTACCGTGTACACAGATGTGAGTGGACACACTATCCAGTCAAATCAGGTATGGCTAGAACTTACAAAAGATTTGATTTGACCTCTTCTGTCCTTTAGTCAAAATGATTAATGCATTAGGGATTGCTTTCTGCAGTTTTCTGTAACTGAACATTTTAAGGGTGCGGAAATAGGCCGTCTTCAGTCCATCCCTGGCATTTTCTTCTTTTATGACCTTTCTCCTATCAAGGTTGGTTTCTTATCTGCTTTTGTTTTTATGCGATCTCTATATCTGCTGTATAACATATTTATGTCTTAGAGACGCGTAATTACTTTAAAGATTATTTTTAGTTTTCTTCTACATATGTATGTGTGTGCTAGCGCGCTTGCGTGTGAGGGAGTCTAAGGGGCCATGCCTTGGACTTAAACTCTATTAAAGAGGTCTAATGAATATTAGCGAGAGTCTGGACTGTTTTTCAAGTTGTTTCATTTGGTTCCTGCTAATTCTCTGAACATATTTTCAACTTTATTTTACAGGTGACTTTCACAGAGCAGCATGTCTCATTCTTGCACTTTCTAACAAATGTTTGTGCCATAGTTGGAGGTAAGAGTCTTTTGCTTTCCGCATAATCCGGTTTTTCTTTCTCACTATTTAGAAGTAAGAATAGGAGGCATACTTGATTATTGATTTTAGATCAATTACTTTTTATTGGTGTGTTCTTTTGTTGCTCTGAGAAATTAATAGTAAGATTTTGTTTTTTTCTTCCTTTAATGTAACTCATTTATTTTATCAACTTTGTATGAGGCAAGATTCCAATATATTCTAGATGTGACTTCTAAAATCTATAAATGACATCACAAGTTTAAATCCTCATCTGTTTAATTTTAAAATTAATAAAAATGAAAAAAAAATTGAAGTTCATATTCATGTTCTGTATAGGGGCATACAAGTAAAAATGCTGGTAGTTTCTTAATCATCTCTCAATAAATGAGTGAGCAAACTATGCCTGAAGATTCTCTTTTGGGGGTCAAAACAGATTATGTCTTACAGAGTTTTTCATCATCTTTCATCAAATCCTGGCAATTTTCTCCTCCAAATATAATTCAAGAAAGGTTTAATTTCTACAATATGGCTCTGTTAACGGATTTATTGAACCTTTAAATATATAGACGTGCCCTCCATACTGACTTGATTGGGGGAGTTGTTGATTATTTGTTCCAATTTTTTCCATTCAGGTGTTTTCACAGTTTCTGGAATTTTGGACTCTTTTATATACCATGGTCAAAGAGCAATCAAGAAGAAGATTGAAATCGGTAAATTCAGTTGATTAATAGAGCTGGCATGAAATTGCTGCTGTTTCATCTTCCGGTAAAAGGTGCTTCGGGAGAAGTGAACCACAGTAAACGAGAAGACCAATGCGATGTGCTTACCCATGTTCGGTTAGTAGCTTCTTTGTAATCATGACTGAAATTTTGTTGACACTCAATGGGTTGAGTTAGACTGATTTTACAGTCCAACTATAAGAAGGTTCATTATTGCAAGTTTGCCAGTGTTTGTGACTTGACCCACAATGCATGTTCGAACGAAAAGGGTGACTGTATTGAGTAAAAATCTGTTTGAAGCTACCCATATTGGGTTAAAAGAGTTGATTAGTTAAATCATGATTTTGCATATGAGTTCATTAGTTTGATTCCGACAATAGGCTTTTGTAAATTGAGTTATGGAAGCTTTTAATTTGTCAAATATGGCGTTCATTTGTTCCTATTTTCTCTATTCAGGTGTTTTCAACGAGTCCACAAACTGGCTTTTGGATATGAAACTTTTTTGGAAGAAAAGGCTGATTTGGTGCAACCGAAACTAATTTGTCTTTAGCTGTTTAAAAAATCTGCTTTAAAGATAACATTAAGTTTAACTGTAGTATGATATATATTCTGGGCTTAACATGATTCATGTCTATGCTTGGGTAATTTTCGAAAAGGAAAACAAACCAAAAGAAACCGTTCTCAAAGTCTTGAAACTTCTTTTTCTTAACGAACGGTGATCCTCGATTTGTCGGGATGACATTTGGCCCTATTCTTGGCAAGAAACTGTACTTCCTGCCTTGCTTTGTCTCAGGCTTAGGGGGATAGGAGTACTTTCTGCGTCATCCAAGGCAAATTAATGGGAAATTTGATTAGCAATTAAATTCACTTTCAGTAATAATTTTTTTTCCAGGGGCAAAACCATAAAAATATGAAGGGGGGTTGAGATATAGTCCGTTCGCTTCAATCGGGTCGGGCTTTAGGCTTTAGGCATGTAAAACTTCTTGCTATAGTCCATTCGCTTGAACCTGTCTGGCTTTAGGCATATGAAATTTTTTGCTACATAGGTTTGATGTAACATTATTTTCATACAGACCTTTATGAAAATATTAAAGTTAAATATTATATATGGTATTAAAATTATTAAAAACATATAAACTTTTTAATATTAATAATTCATATTGTATTTAAAAATATTAATACGAATTATTTTACTGTCAAAAAAATTTTTGTCAAATAAAATGCATACAATTAGTTTATGTTAAAAAAACCATAAAATTACACGTATCCGGAAAAAAGTAAAAGAAGTTCAGGCGCACGGTTTGTTTTTGATATTGTAATGATTTAACTTTCTTTATTTGCTTTTCACCTATGATAATAAAATAAAAAATTAATTCAATAACCAATATAACTATATCGATTTAAAAGGAAAATAAAAAAAGAATTAAACTAATAACAATGAATGAGGTTTCCATTAAACGTGCTACCAAATTTATTTTATTAAATAAATTTTAGAAATGGGTTAAATTAAAATCTTTTAAAGGGCGAAACGTAATTTTACTCTATTTTTAAGTGATGACATGAAGTACTGCAAAAATCTTTACAAAAGTTGGGGGCCAAATACAAATTTACCATATTCTTAGGTGATATATAAAAACATTATTAAAAAATCTTCCCAAAAAAAAAAAATTGAAGGGCCAAGGCCCTGTTAGTCCCTTACATTCGGCCTTTTCTTTGTTTTCCATTTTCAACTCTTAAAAGTAAAAATGAGATTGAAAATTTTTTCTTCTTTAGTTTCCTTTTTTCCTTTCCTACTTCTTTTGCTCCTATAAAATAGAGTATAATTGGAGTTAATGAATTGTGAAGTATTGAAAGTATTTTTTATATTTTAAATATATTTTTAAAAAAAATTAAATAAAATTGTTTTATTTATTGCGTATCTTGAATTGGGCCAGACTTAATATAAATCCAATCCAAGGTTCGTTGGATGATAACGACGCACATTGTCCTCATCGGTGTAAAGTACGTTGTCAAGGTATGAAACATTAGTCGCACACCCTTTTGTTCCTTCTAAGGGTTGCTCACCAAAGGCACGGGCAAATGTAATAAACGAATTTTAATTGGAAAAAATGAAAATATTTCAAGTAAAAATATGTTCACATTAGAAAGTGTTTATCACAAATGGACATTTAGTAATGCCCTACGAATACAATTCAAGTTCGAGTTTGTCTTCATCCACTAGTAATAAAGCTCTTCTAATGTTCCACAGGTGATATTCAAAGATTATTATATGTCTCATTTTTTAAAAAATATTTTTTTATATATGTAATTTTTAAATCAACTTTGAGTACGTATCATTTTACTTGTGAAATCTAAAAATTCGAATGATATATTATACTTTCCTTCCACGTTTTTCCTTCGTAATCCTTTCACACTATGAAAGGTGAATAAAAGGAGAAGATATTAAGATGAGATATGTACTACTTGTGTCTTCATTTTGTTCATAGAAAAGAGGGGGGAAAAGATCAACTCAAATCCAAATGGTCGCAATGTTAAAGAAAATCCAACGTGAAGCCAAAAGCATGAAGCTATAAAGTAATTATTCAAGAAAACTTTAATTCCAAAAACATGACTTTAGGTATGGATTTATGGATGCTTTTTATCTACATATATTCCCTTCATAATCACTTTGATTGGGTTAAGAGTTGTTGATTATTTGTTCCTATTTTCTATATTCAGGTGTTCACACGGTTTCGGGAATATATACTCTATAATATGCCATTGTCGAAGAGCAATGAAAAAGGATATAGAAAATTGGAAATCGGTATATCTAGTTGAACATGGATTGAGCTGGGTATGAAACTGAGCTGTTTCATCGCTCCATAATGTGTACTTGGGGGGGGGGGGATTGCAACAAGTAAACGAGAAATCACCGAGACATATTTTATATATAATTATAAAATATATTTATAGTATTTATATTTGATATACTGATATACTGATATA
>JBBYHO010468908.1:0-11076 GCA_038382025.1 Adansonia gregorii
AATAATGATGTCATAATATAAAAGTTGTCTACTGCGATGCGAACAATGTGAGTGCGAACACTGTGAGAACGAAAAATAAGCATTAAATGCAATAGCTTTGGAAACTTAAACAAAAGGGTCATTAAAAATTTATAATATTATGTTATTAATTGTGATAAAAATATTAAAACAACATGAAATATTAAATAATTGATTACTCGTGTGTGCGAATCAAAATATCAAGTTTAATTTAAATTTAATTTTAAAATATAAAATATTAATTTTAAAATATCTTTAAATGATTAATTAAATTGAACTTGATTTCTAATCTAAATTTTCAAAGTATCAATGCAGTGTAGTGAAACTTCATTCATAAATATCTTTAGAATATTCAGTGTTAATTACACTTCAAACAATTTTAGTGCAACCGTATACTTTATTTCAGTTGTTGGATCTAATTATGTGATTTTCAATGACTGATGCAGGGCCCCTTAAGGTAAAAGTTAGGTGCAAACTTATCGCCTCTCCAATTTGTTACTGGAGGGTTATTTAAATTAGTTTTATTAATTTATTTTTAATATAAATATAATTTTTAATAATTTAATTTATCATATAAATATAATTAAATAATTTTTAATTCTATTTAAAATTAATAGATTTTTAATTTATATTTTATTATCTAATATAAATATAAAATTAATCATTTTTAATTATTTATTATTATATATATATTTTAATGTAATATCTCTAATAGTCATTTCTTTCTTACTATAATTAACTCCTCTTCATCACTAGGTTTGCGCCAAGTTAATTTGAGTTCGGTCATTTTTGGCTTTTTAATTTTTGGGTCATTTTTGAGTTCGAGCTAGGTTAATTCGGGTTGGATCATTTTAGGATTTTAAATTTTTGGGTTCAGATCGTTTTAGGTTTACGTCATTTCAAATTAAGGTCATTTTGGGCTAACACTAGAGTTAATCAATTTTATGTAAATTAGGTTTAACACTCAAATTTGATTAGTTTAGCATTGGGCCAATTTGGGTTATGTGAGTTTGATACATTTTAGATTTGGATTATTGTAAGTAACTTGAGGGAACTATAAGAAAAGTTATCAAATAAAAACCATTTACTAATGATATGATATTTTAAAAATAATGTAAATTAAATTAATATCATCTAAAAAAGTGGATTCATTGTTAATAATGATACTTACTCAAAATTAGTATAATATTTACAATAAAATATTAATTTTTTAATATTTGTACCATTTAAAATATAAAAAACATGTATGTAAGTATTAAATGTTTTTAATATTTCAAAAATATTATTTAAAATATAAACTAGTTAAATATTAATATTTTAATATTTACAAATATAATTTTTAACATATTGAATTAAATAATTATTTATAAATATAATATACTTTTAAAATCTAGGTTAAAAATCAAGTTTGATATGATTAATCATTTAAAAATTATATATTTAAAAATATTCTAATATTAACATTTTATATTTAAAAAATAAATTTAAATTTAATTTAAAAAATTGATAACTAATTTGATTCACAAACAAAATATAATAATTATATAATATTTCAAGTCACATTTTAATATTTTTATCATAATTCATAACGTAATAAGGTAAATTGTTAATGACCACGTGAATAGATAAATAGTTTTCAACGTACTTTAATGTAATTGTCCAAAACTATTTGCTTTCCATGCATTTAATGCCTGCTTTTCTCGGGTTCTCCTCACACGGCAAGTGTTGGTATTATAGCCGACACGGGTATAAAATTAATTAACAGGCTTTAATTGTTGGCCCTATTTTAATTTTTTTATGTTTCAAATGATAAAACCCAAAGGTATACTGTATGTGGTTGCAATTGTGGCATTCTATGATTATTATTGAAATAGGTCTTATTGGAGTGTTCACCCTCTTGCAGGACGGATTAGTTATATGATGTTTTCCAATTGGGGTAGATTCAGATTTTGACAAGTGGTTGTCCTTTAGTACATATCTTCTTTTTTCGGGTAAGCATCATTATAAAATCGTACTTCATTTTCACCGACAAGTCCATGTCCATTCTCTGTAGAATAGTACATATATCTTAGCCTCAGAAAATTTTGAAGCAAAAACCTGTTCCTATCCTTCTCCTAATTCATCCGAATTGTCTGCCTATATTAGGAACTTGGGATATTCCACAATCCGCACGTTCAATCTTGGGAATTTGGGAGGATCAGTGATACAGGGCGCCTAGGTTAACATCTTTTTTTTTTTTTAACAAAATAGATCTAATGACTAAAATAAAGTTTGTATTGAAATTTAAAATCTTAAAATTTTTAAAAATAATTATATAAATTAATTAAATTTAATCTTAAATTTTATTTTTTTGTGCGAAAGAGACAACAATGTAAAAATAAAGCAAAAAATTATAATTGTTTAGGGTTTAAACTAAATCTACTCGATAATAAATTATAAAATTCAATAAAGAAAACCTAAAAGGAGAAATATTGTTTAGCATGATGGAGAAAAAATTGTAAAAGGTGTTACCCAAAATTTTCATTTTCTTAAAAGTTTTCATATTCTATAACACATAGATATGTATATAAAAATATAATCTTTCAAATATATAAAAATTTTTAAAAAAGATATATTCGTATTTGATACATGCTCTTATTAAGCACTCACCTTTAATCACCTTAATTGATGTTTTATCACATGTACCAGTCGATTTTGATGATTTACATACTTCGAATTAACAGTTTTTTTTTTCTTTTTCATGAAGCGATATGTGTGTGCTAATATCTCGTTAATACATGTATAGGACCCAAATCATTTTTAAAAAAAAAAAGAAAAAGAAAAACAGAGAACTAAATAAAAGAAGAAAAAAATTACTTATCTAAGTGCACGTACCTGTTGCCAAAGAGTTTGTGGAGGCGAAGAATGAGGTCAACTTCATCAGCTGCAAAATCACCTCTCTTGATGTTTGGCTTTAGATAATTCAACCATCTCAATCTACAGCTTCTCCGGCATCGATTCAATCCTGCAAAAAAGCAGACAAAGGTGCACGAAACTCATAGTTTTGATGATCGGTCATTTATTATTTTTTTATATATAAAAAGTGTCTTAATTTATGAATAGGAAAAATGATTATTGATAGTGAAATTTAAACTTTAAATTTGTTATTTTAAGAGTATTTACACATAAATTAAATTGATTAAGTTTCAAATCCAATCAATCATTTCTAATTATCTTATAATTAATCTTTTAGCCGGTGGAAATTAATTTTGAATAAAAAAGATAAAAGTTAAAATATATAAAAGCAATTTTATAAAGTAATTTACCAGCTTTAGCAGGAACTTGATGCCATTTTCCTTCTCCATAGGTTTGAATGCATTTCTTCAGAAGAAGATCCTCTTTTTGGGTCCATGCACCTTTTCTAACTCCTAAAGATGAGCCCTCCATTGTGTCTACGCTGTGAATACGAGTGTTAAACCCCCCATTTATTTATAATTGCCAAGCTCGTTTTGGAGGGGAAATAAAGCACTTCAACTATGGTGACGTGCATAATTTCATGTCCACATAATGCTCCAAGTGAGAGATAGAAAAGCGTTAGTTACATTTCTCGTTTATTATTAGGGATTATTCGGATGGAACGGATTGAATATATATAATTTTTTTAATATTTAAATATAAATTTATTTAATTTATCCATAATTTGATATAAAATTTTATTGAGAATTAAATATATAAGTAAAAATTTTGTATTATCCGAGTCAAAATCAAGATAGATTCAAACAATAGATATTCAAAAGTTTATATCCAAATCTATTCTGAATAATAAATCTGATATTCAAATCCATGATATTTAAATCCATATAAAAAACAAACTAGATAATGTTGGATATTCAATTTTTTAATTACTCATTACTATACCTATCTATCCTAGGTGTAGCTACCAGTCCAACTATGTTAATTCCAAACCCTTCAACTTAGCATATATTGTTTGATTATTGAACGTGACATTCTTAGTTAACGGGTTATTTTTCTTCTATCGGTTATTATGTAAAAATTTAATTTCAATCTTTTACGAAAGAAATTGAGTTTTAAGAGGAAGGCAGACTAATATTTAAATTTAAACAATAACTAATGATCATTAGATCAAATCTTAGTTTAGGTCAAGTCTGAGTTATTAATAATTTAATTACTTTTTATTTCTTGTGATCGTCACATATGATTAACTATAGAATAAGAAGTCAATTTTAATTTACATACCAAACTTTCTTTCCTTTTTCTTTTATATTTATCAAAATTTAATAATTAAAAATTCAACTTAAAATCCATGAGAAAACGGTATAAGGTTTCTTTTTGTTATATAGATACTAATAGAAAATTATTTATTTATCAATTGATAAAAGTTTCGGCATAATAATATAATAATTTATAAAAAAGTAACGTCAATTCACATTTCCATTAAAAGAAATCTACAAACCTAGACAATTAGACAAGCAGGTTAAGTTGTCAGATCTAATTAATAGGCATCTTATCAATGGATGGCCCCTTAATGATTGATACATGGCATTAATTTTGTATTTCTTGCTTGGAGAGAAAAAAAAAAGAAAAAAAATATATATATATATATATATAAAGAAAATGGGAGAGGAAGAGAAAATTAAAAACGTGGAAGAAAATAAAACAAAAAGAAATGAAACCAGAGAAAGTAAAATAAATATATTGTTCAATTAAAAATATTTTGACTAATTTTTATTATTTAATTTGTTGTATTTACTTTACTTTTTTGTTTATACTTAATTTTAGAAAATATTTATTGTAAAAATAATTTAATTATTGGCCTTGGAAATAGAGTTAAAACATGGAATAAGAAAAAAGAAAGACCTAAGTGTCACATAAATTAGGTAAAAAAATTTTTTACCATTGTTAGGGAATAATATGTCACTAAAGTATAAAGTATGTAATTAATTGAATACCACTTGCATTGGAAAAAATAATGGATAAATTGAGAAAAATATGTGAATATTAATATGATTAATGTGAATAAAAATGACAGTAAAAATACATAGTTATAAACTATTTTAAAATCTATTTTGTTAAACATTACTAACATAAATATAAGATGATTATATATCATCATTTAAATGAATCTAAAAGAATATTATATAAATTATGATAGTTTTTTAATGATTGATTAAAAAATTGAATAACAATATGATTTACATAAATAAAAAATAAAAGTACATAACTATTATGGCGATCTTGTAATCTACATTTGTTATATTTTACAAGTATAACATAATATTATAATTTAAATAAGTCTAGAAATATATGATATAAATTATAATGATTTTTGTTATTAAATATATTTTTAATATTATAGTTTTTTGCCACATATAATAGTATTGATTGAATAATGAATTTATTTTAGTATAACACTTATTGTTAAAAGAATTGGATAACATGAATATTAATATGGTTTTAATGCCACTAATAAATACTAACATATAGTAGTAAAGATTGAATTATTATCAAGTACGTGGACACTGAAATTTTTTTAATTTCATAAGAGGATTAAAAGAGTACATATGTCTCATTTATTTATTTGTAATTTTTCTAAATATACAATAAGGGCAAGCGATGGTTTTCATGTTAATACATTTACTTTTAATATTATAGTTTGCATATTTGTAAAGCCTTGTTGAAAATTTGATTATAGGAAACAAATTTGAGGAGTAAATAATTTAGCATTGTTGCCAAGGATTGAAGCCTTCAGCTTTAAGGCAAAATGCCTAATCTCTTGGTGTGCATGAATGCAATGAATTGCTTATCAAGATTCCAACAACTCCACCTTTTGACGCATTGTACTATTTTTAAGGTCTATGAACTATGGAATTTGACTCAATTTTCTTTCTACACAAATAAATTCCTAAACTTTAGAATAGAAATAATAAATGGAACAAAATTTTTAGAAAACCAAAACAACTTTAAAATGAGCTTAAAATTTTCTTACATAAGTTGAATTACAAATGAATATCTCATCCCCTCAAAGCACCTATTTATAGGGCATAGGAGGCCTAAATATTAATTACATAGAATACATGAACCTGTATAATACATGAATGTACATGTTTCATGAGTGTACATAATAAAAATTCATGTATGCTCATGGTTCATGAAAATTCAGATTCATGAAAAATAAAAGTTCATAAATGTACATTATAACATTCATGTTTATTACACCATATTTAATATATTAGTTCATATATTGAGACATTTAGGATGGAAAATTACCACTAGATGGGATTAAACAGCAAAATATTTTTTGTTTAACCAAACCTCAATCCATAAGCCATGCACCAAATCACAATACAAGCTCGTAAAATATCAAAGGTTTGTCATTTTACCATCATAGGTTCTTTGAGAGCAATTTCTGTGTCACTAATAATTGATTTAAACATGTTAATATTTCAAATTAAATTACTCAAGTTGGAGTAGAAAATCCAATAGTTTTAAGATTCCATATTTCATTGGGCCTTATTAGTGCCCATTAACCATATTTTATAAAAGCAATTCAAACAATCCCCACATGATTAAAAATTATCTAACTAGTACGAAGACTCAAAGAATTCATAGAGAGAAAATTGTGTTGGAAGATCACTATATGAAGATAGTTAACTTTGGCTTTGAACTTTCCCTAGTGGATTACCATCGAATTTGCTTCTATCTAATAAACGTGATGTCTTAAACTATTCAGCCTTTCATTTAAACCAATACAATTTTATTTACATAGTTTCTACCTAGAGATTGTTCTAGTTCTTATGGTTATGTTCGTTTTGGCCTTACACAACTCATGGTTTTATGAATGCTTTAAAGAATTCAGCTTTTATAAATTCTTAAAGAAATGATTGTACTTCTTATTCATCTACGTGATCAGTATTTTACTTATATACACCTAGAAATCAAGATATGAGAATTATTAAGAGCCTAGCTCATCCTCATTTTATGCAGCTAACATTTTTGTTTTTCTTCATAAGAATATGTAGTAAATAATTATTCTAGTTGCTACTTAGAGTGCAATATGACTTAGTTTTCCTTTTCAACCTAAATCTTAGGATCTCTAGTCAACTAGGTAAGGTTACTATCATAATTTTTTTTGTTTTTTAAAAGCTATAAGCTCATTCCCTTTATGAACTACACACAAGCTCTCTTGTAAAACCTTTTGTTAGTAGAAACATAATATTTTGCTTTGACGTTACATAATCAACGAAAATAACTCTAGTCGAGAACTAGTGTTTTAACTGTATTATGTCTATGACTGATATGTTTAGATTTACCATTACATATATAATGTATGCCTTTACTTTCACAATGGATACAAATTGTTGCACAGGCTTATGACAAAATGGAATATCCTCTAAAAAATTTCTAAAACATTCAACTTCCTCTCCAACTTTATCAACAATAACAAACTCTTATTCTAGCTTTCTCTTATTCCATCACTGATCTTGCAGTACTTATTTGCTTAAAGTATTTCCAAGACATAGTCGCTCCACCGAGCATAAAAACATATCTAATAGTGGTTTTCAATTCTTTAGTGCTAGATATCCAATTTGCATTACTATAGCCTTCTAATACTTCTAGGAATCCATTATAGTGAAGTTCATAATCTAAAGTGTATCTTAAATGTTTGAGTACTTTTTTATTACTTTCCAATGAATCTTACCAGGATTATTAATAAGCCAACCTATTTTACTAATCCAATATCCAATTTCGTGTATTTCATAACATATATCAAGCTTCCAATTATTCGAGAATTTTAAGTTGGTGTATTTCCTCACTTTGTTTTAGACAAATGTTACTCAAGTCCATTATCTTTTGATAATTCTATTATCACCTTTAGAAAATTTTTCGAGAAATTTCTTAACAAGAAATTCGGATAATAAAAATATATTAAATGTCTTAGAAATTTTGATTCCTGGTATGACATCCGCAACACACGTCATTTATGTCAAACATTTTGGTTAACATGTTCTTTATAGACATAATCATGTACTCATTGCTGCCAAAGATCAATATGCCATCTATATATAGACATATAATCGCATAACCCTAATTAATATTCTTCATATTGACACACTTATCAATCTTGTTGATTTTAAAGTCATTCAACAACATAACTTTGTCAAACTTTTCTTGCCACTATTTAGGAGCTTGTTTCAAGCTATACAATGACTTAACAAGTTTACTATTGACTTAATAGTTTACACATTTTATTTTCCTAAATAAACCTTTTCATCAAGTTCACCATTTAAGAAAGTTGTCTTACATCTATTTGATGTATTTCTAACTTGTTAATAATAGTAACAGCTATTAGACATCTATATGGATGTTGTTCTTGATATAGATGAGTATGTATTGAAATAATCCACACTTTCTTATTATTTATGTCCTTGAACAGCAATCCTAGTTTTGTATTTATCAATAGCACCATCAATTTTCATTTTTCTCTTTACGAACCAATTATAGCCTAATAGTTTGCTTTCAAGAGAAGGTTTAACTAGTTTTTATAGACAAGGTCTTATCCGTTACTCCACATTGGGGTAGCATGCAGTAGAAAAGCAAATATCGATGCTAAACAATGACAATCTCCCTCACTTATTATGTCAATGCCCTCATTAATGCCAACAAAGTTCTTTTGTTGTACAAAGTTAACATTTTCTTATATATCTTTCTCTTACACTTAAAGACTAACCATGACCCTATCAAATAAAGCATCGAACATAGTGCTTGCTCTTATTCATTGATTTTGACTTAGTCCCTAATTTTAGGTCCTCTTTTAACCTTTACGGGATCATATTTGCTACCTTAGTAGGACATCCCTACACATTAAGGTATTTGGAGGGAAGTTTCCTTCCATTCCACAATTCAAATAACATTTTTTATGGGGAACTTTATTAACTATATAATTGGCACTTAAAATTGTCTCTTCTTAGCCAAGTTTAAAGTGGTTAGATAATAACATCTTTTGCTACTACCTCTTAAAGTTTGACCTATCAATTTTTTCAAGTTTCTCACCATGCATTGAAAGGATGACAATGAAACCTTCTATTTTAAGGGAATTTGGGACAAAAAAAAGCAACAGGAATAAGAGGGGTAATAACAAAATCAAAAGCAAAATCCTATTTTGACTTGACATCAAAGGCAGCTTTAGAACTAATAAAATTAATAGTAGCAAAAGGGAACATTGGTCCATCAATTAAGCATAGCAAGAAGGGCAAATTTTGACCAAGAGTTGCCTAAACACACATGGTTTAGATTTTTTGTGTAACTTATGTTTGACATAAGACCTTAAGTTAAGGATAACAACGACTGTCGAATACTTGAGTTTTACCATTCTTAGGTTCTTAGTGAAACAAAAGCTATAGGGAACTAGCATAATAGTAATAATTCGAAGGCATAGAAATAGAATGGAGAAGAGTAAGACCTATTTCAATAATACTTCTTTGTCTTTTTTCAACAACACTATTGTGTTGAGGAATGTGGTGGGGCCTAAACATGTTGTATTCTAAATGAGCTAAAGAATGATTTTAAAAAATCACATTCTCCTTTACCATCAGAAAAAAACAATGACAATAAAAGTTTTACAAAAATTTTCTACCATTAATTTGAACATGGAAAAAAATAAGAAAACATCATATTTATGTTTCATAAGGTAATGCCAAATTTGCATAGTATAATGATCAGCAAATGAAACATAATATTGATATCCATCAATGGAGGGAACCGAAGCAGGACGCTAAACATCAGTGAATATGAGATCTATGGGACATTTACTAACAAAAAAAAAATAGGGGGAGTTTGTCACTCTTATTGCAACAATAGGAATTACATAGATTAAAAGACACTAAAATAGAATAAGTTGGAGAGAATTTCATAACCATAAGAACTGAAGTAGAAGGATGACCAAACTTTGATGCCAACACAAGTAAGTGTAGTAGGTTGAATAAGTGGTGCAGGTGTTGAAAATTCATTAACTCACTTTTTATTCTACCTTTGAGTAAATGGCTTCTTCATTTGAAGATTCTTCACCAAGAAAAAGAAAAAAATTCAGTGGCACCTGAATTAGAATAGCAAAATTAAGATACGAAGACAAGATTTATTAGCTTGAGGAACACATAGAACATTATCTAAAATAAATGAAGTAAAAATTGGAGGAAGAAAAGTGGAACTAATGTGGAAAATGGGAATTTGAGTACTATCACCAATAAATAGCTTATAAGAATCATCATACTCTGAGGCAACTTGCACATTTTGTAGATTATTGGTGACATAGTGAGTTGCACCTATGGTAACGAGCTAGTTAGGTAAAGATTTGATTGTAGAAACATGTTAAGCTATAGGTTGAGTATTTCCCAGCTTGATTTTAAAGCAATTTTTTTTATATGACCAACTTTGGCACGAAATTGAGAAACAACCTTGAATAGAACTTGAGAATTATCCGTAAGCCTTTTCAGTAGACTTGGAACAACAATAATTTGGAAATAAGATGAATAGTGCACCTAAGAGGTTCGAAATAGCCTGAATTTGTCAAAAGAGAAATGTCGTTGTTTAACAACATAGTGTGCAAATGGAAATAGGATATCAGAGCCACTATCTTGTCTTTTAAGAAAATCCCTATACTCTTGTAGTTTCTCTGGAAGTTTTTTAAAGCTAATACTAACTCAAACAACAACAGCAATTTCCTTTTATTCATGGCCAATACCATTTGTATAATTCGTTAATGTTTTAATCCATTCCTTTTGTAATATGTCAACGATTGTTAAAAATATTTTTTTTAAAAAAAAGTGGGTGGCTAGAAAAAATGCAAACATACCCTGCGATTTTCGCTTGTTCCTTTCAAAAACGGTGCCATTAAGAAGATTGCGCTAAAATTTTTAAATTCCCTTTGTTCTTTTAATTTCGGATCAGCAAATAACAGATTGACAGATGTGCCACAAGTGATTAAGGTGAGGTTGATGCCAGCAAACCATATCCTGTGTATGTTTTAAAACTTAAAAAGGAGAACTCAAAAAAAAAAAAAAA
>JBBYHO010469019.1:0-15160 GCA_038382025.1 Adansonia gregorii
AACTAAAACAACAAAATCAAGAAATTTAATCATAGCCATCATACTTGGCCTTTCAACATGAATAAAAATTCATGAGCACAAGTATTCATTTACCTCATTAAAAAGAATATTCAAATAAGAAATAAACAAAAATTAAGAATTTTGCAAGAATTTTACCTTGAAAATGCTCGAAAATCTATGTATTTTTAATATTTTTTCTTTTTATGGAAATTGCTAAAGCCCCTTAAAATGAAATACCCATCCTCCTTTATATAGAAAATGGAGGTCGACCAAGGCTTCCAAGAAAATGCCTTAGCCGAATGGTTCTCCACCATTCTAACATATTCATTTTTTATTTTATTTTATTTTTTGTTTAATGTTAATTTGATTTGATGTTAATTGATTTTGATTTGATTTAAATTAATTGCTTTTTTCATTTAGTGGATTATGTCATGCATGACATCACCAAAGTCTACATTTTGGAAAACATTTATATAATCTATAAAATTATACTATAAAATTAATTAAAATGATTAAATTGTTAAAATTAAAAATTATTCATTTGAAACAAAATTTCCTATGATTAATTTAATTTGATTTAATAATAAAAACAGTTTTATGTACAATAAAAAAATTAAAAATAGCAAACTCGTAATATTTTACGAGAATAAACCTTTATCAGGATAAATTGCTATATGTACAAAATGCAAAGTTCATAAAACAAAATTGATTTTTGAAAACTGATTTAATGTGAGTTAAACAACAAAATTTAAAGAATTTCAAAAACTAAAAACTCATAAAAATCCTACTGAAAAATTTACAAAGTAGAAAACTCCATATCAAGGTAACAAGAAAAATTCTAAAAGTTATAAAATAAATTAAATTTTTTAAAACTAATTTCATATGAATTGAATATTTAAAGAATTTTAAAAAATATAAACCATAAAAAATCCTCTCGAAAAATTTATGGTGTAAAACGCAAAACTCATAAAATAAAATTAATTTTGAAAAAACAATTTATTATGAATTTAATCAAGATATTTAAATAATTTTAAAATTATAAACTCAGAAAAGTCCCTTCGAAAAATTTATGGAGGAGAAAACTCTGAATCTTGGGACAAAGAAAAATTATAGAAGAAAATGTAAAACTCATAAAATAAAATAAATTTTCAAAATTTAATTTAATATGAATTAAATAATAATATTTGAAGATTTAAAAAAAAGAAACTAAAAAAAATCTTCCCAAAGTAATTTATGGACTAGAAAACTCCGTATTTTGGAAGCAAAAAGAAAAATGTAAAACTTATAAAATAAAATAAATTTTGAAAAATGTGATTTTTAAAGAATTTTAAAGTTTAAAACCTAAGAAGATTCAACCAAAAATTTTATAGATAAATAAAAGCTCGTATTTTAAAATTAGATAAATTTCAAAAAATATATTCAAATTTTATAAAAATGAAGTTTATCCATCACATTAGTCAAAATATTAATTTATAAAAATAAAGATGAAAGTTTAAAATTGAAAGCAATTTAGACCAAAAAAATTTACAAGTATGATACTTGCGGTACTATAAAAAATTCAAAATTAATTATAAAAATAGACAGCTTGACACCTTGTGGTATAAAATGCCAATACGAATTTTTTCTTGATTATTTTTTATTTTTTGGAGTGTAAATTGGTACAAATACCACATTGATATTTATAAAAATCTACACAGTCCACTTCCCAAGCTTAACAAAAAAATTCTCAAAAATTTTTAAAAATGAGAAGTTTGATTTAATAACATCTACAAAAACAAATTTGAAATTTTAGAAAATATAAAGTTAAAAGCTGATTATTTTACCTTGAAATTCATCTTTTTATCTAAGATTTGCTTTGTATGACCTTTGCAATGGCACTAATTTTCTTACGTGCACCTGCAATCATTTAAGCACAATTAAATAAGTCTTGAAAATATACCTTCCCCTTAAAGGAAATTTACCTTCATCGGGACAAGTACCTAATTTTGTATCCCGGATATTTTTGGATTGATAGGGAAAAAGGCTCGAATATTTTGGACAAGAACCTAATTATTTAAAAATAACAACTTTTCGAATGTGGCAAAAATATCATTAGTTCATCTCCAAAGTCCTCCAAATAAACGGGTGATCTTTTTCTCTCGATTTTTCTAAGTTTGCTTTCTTTTTTGCTATGTATTAGGCTTAAATCAGAAGCCTCTCTTGTTGATCTGGTTTACAATCTTTAGAGTTTTGACAATACTATGCAGATGTCTTTTGATTCTCTTTCCAACTCGAGTGCCTTGGTGATAGTTTAACTTCAGGCACATATAAATGCTCTTCGATAAATTAGGCTCAACCATTGGCAAACCTTCTTTAACATAGGTAGTGTTGACAAACTTGAAAGATTAAAATGATGATTCTAAGATACCCTTACTGGCCTAAATATACAGGGCTTAATAAAAGTAGTAGCACTAATGTCTTTCTCCCCTACTATATTGACAACTTTGTTTTTAATGATGAATTTTAATTTATGATGTAGTGACGATGATACTGCCCTCGAAAAGTGAATCAAAGGTCTCTTTAATGAGCAATTATATGATGAAACAATGTCTATCACATGAATTAAAAGTCATATTTTGATCTTTAATTTCGGATAAATAGGATAAATATTTAAGAAAAAAATTATTTTTACTTAGTTTTCAAATTTATAAAATCTATCTTTGCAGATGATATCATAGTCAAATTTTTTATTTTTTGGCATTTTTTTGAGAATTTTTTATAAAATTTAGAAAGTTAACGGTCGTATATTTTTTTGATATCAGTGTGGTATTTATGCTGCTAAGCACTCCAAAAAATAAAAAATATTCAAGAAAAAAATTTGTTTTGACATTTTATACCATAAGGTGACAAGTTGCCATTTTTATAATTAATTTTTAATTTTTTTGTAGTATCGCGAGTATTATACCTTCAAATTTTTTTTTGCAAAAAATTATTTTGAATTTTAGATTTTCATCTTTACCATTTTATAAATTAATATTTTGAATAATATATTTTATTTAATTCATTTTTATATAAGTTTCAATATATCTTTTAAAAATTTTCTCGATTCTAGAATATAAACTTTTATTATCTATAAGATGTTGGAGGAATTTTCTCGGTTTTTGAAACTCAAAGTTTCCCTTTAATCATCATTAGATCAGTTTTTAAAATTTTATTTATTTGTTATAAACTTTAGAATTTTCTCCATTTTTCAAATACAAAGTTTTCTACTTTGTAAATACTTTCAGGGGATTTTTTGAATTTATAATTTTGAAAATTCTTTAAATATTAGTATTTAATCCATGTTAAATCAATTTTTCAAAATTCATTTTATTTTATGAGTTTTGCCTTTTTTTTAAATTTTTTTATTTGAACAATACAACATTTTCTTCATCGTAATTTTTTTAGGAAGATTTTTTTGAGCTTATAATTTTTAAAATTCTTCAAATATCATTATTTAATTTATATTAAATCAATTTTGAAAAAATTATTTTATTTTATGAGTTTTTCATTTTCTTTCGTAACCTTTTTATTTTTAAAATACGAAATTTTTACTCCATAAATTTTTTTTGAAAAGATTTTTCTTTGATTATAATTTTTAAAATTCTTCAAATATTATTATTTAATTCATATTAAATCAGTTTTAAAAAATTTAATTCATTTTATGAGCTTTAGAAATTTTCCTTTTACCAAGATATGGAGTTTTCTACTCCATAATTTTTTTGTAAGATTTTTTGAGTTTATAATTTTTTAAAATTCTTTAGATGTTATTATTTAAATGATATTAAATCAATTTTGAAAATTTCAATTTATTTTATGAATTTTACATTTTTTCCATATA
This sequence comes from Adansonia gregorii, assembly GCA_038382025.1. Classification (NCBI taxonomy): domain Eukaryota; kingdom Viridiplantae; phylum Streptophyta; class Magnoliopsida; order Malvales; family Malvaceae; genus Adansonia; species Adansonia gregorii. Next base: position 3,860 of record JBBYHO010469019.1, read on the forward strand.
AAAAATTTTCCTTGGTATAGGTTTTTCTCGTAAAATTTTATGAGTTTGCTATTTTTAATGGTTTTCTTTTTGAAAATTAAAATTATTTTTATTATTAGAATAAATTAAATTTGATCTTATGAAATTTTATTTTAAATACATAATTTTTAATTTTTATAATTTATTCCTTGTAATTAATTTTTGTGGTATAATGTTACATCTTAATATAAATATGACACAAAATGTTCTAGGATTCAATGATGTCATGCATGATATCACTTATAAGAAGGCAAAAATTGTAAATTTAGATCAAATCAAGTTGCCAAAAATCAAATCAAATTTAACAAATAAATAAATAAAAGAAAAAATCCTTGAAAATTCTAGGGAATTTTTAATTTTCACCTCCATTTGGCTATCCACCACCTATATAAATAGGGGTTGTTTTAGTTCTTTGAGGATTTTTACACTTGGTAAAAGGAAAAAACACACTAGAAAATATACATTTAGTTTTTTTCAGGCTTTTCTTTAAGGTATGATACTTGCTTTCTTTTCGTTTCTTCATTTCGATTCTTATTCATAAGACAAAATCATATTAAGACTCATGGGTTCACATCCATGTTAAAGGCTAAACATGATAGCTTTAAAAATTTTGTATTTTTATTTTTTAAGTAATGTTGTTATATATATATATGATATTATTATTATTGTTATGATTTTGATTTTGTTGACTATGTTGATTTTTTTAATATTATTTTGATATTCATATGTTGTTTGGAATACCATTATATTTAGTTTATAATTTTACTTTGGTTTAAGATTGCAATAATTATTTATGTTTATTTCTATAAAATTTTTATATCAAAACATGTTTAGATTTATTATTTTTCATCTTAAACAAATCCGATTTGAGTTGATAATGATGATGTTGTGCTTATTTTTATTTTGATTTCATGATTTTTAGATTATTTTGTAACACTAGTAAACATAGGGACTAAATTGCAAAAGTTTTAAAAGTTTTTTAATGATATTTTTGGCATGGTTGAGAGCTTTGTAAGCCATGAGATTTATGGTTTATGAGTTTGTAAGCATGTTTTAGGTATTTTCAATATTTTAGGGGTCATTATGCAATTTTAATAAGTTGATGAACCAAATTTCAAAATATGAAAAATTATGTTTTATGGCTAAATATGCTTGGCCAAACCTTTGTACATATTCTTGCCATTTTTTTTATGGATTCTCAGTTGGTTTGATGATTTGTTGTGATGTTTTGTGATATTTTATCATACAAGGGTCAAAATGTAATTTTATATAGTTTAAGGCTATTTTGCAAAATATGGAAAAAAAACTTTGTTTTAAGGCCAAAGTGTTTAACTGAATTCTTATTGATATATTTGCTCTATTTGTCATGCATGCTTTCATGTGATTTTTATGATTTTAAGGTTATTTTATCATATAAGGACTAAAAATGAAAATTTAGAAAAGTTTAAGGACTAAATAGCAAATTTAAGTATTTAAGGGGTAAAACGGTCAAATTTATCACTTTTAGAATTTCTATAATCCTATGGCCTCCCGTAGTAGTATAAAAATTTTTAGAACTTTTCATAGCCTCTCGGGTTTTCATCGGGTATGAAATGTAATTTTAAAAAGTTTGGTGGTTTAATTACAATTTTTGTATTTAAGCCAAATTTATCACTTTTAAAAATTTATATTATTCCTATGGCCTTCCGTAGGGGTATAGAAAATTTTAAAACTTTTCGTATTCTCTCTATTTTTCATCAGGTATGAAATGAAATTTTCAAAAGTTTAGGAGCTTAATGGTAATTTTCACATTTTGAGTCAAAATTTGAATTTTAGCTTCCTCATTTAGGGTAAATTCATAATTTCATTATCATTTTAGCATTCGTTAGGGTTAACAGGATACTTTCACGTTGAAGGTATACCATAAAGGCATTTTGGTAATTTTTATTATTGGAATGCTTTTATGCCAAATGTGAATATTTAGGATTAGTTTAACCTTCTAAGATTGTTTGAAAGTCCATTTGCGTTATCGAGATACGTTCACGTTGAAGGTATAACCTAAGGACATTTTGATAATTTTTTCACTGAGATGCTTTTATGCCAAAGGTGAATTTTTAGGATTAGTTTAGCCTTCTAAGGTCATTTTAAGGTCCATTAGGGTAACCAGGATACTTTCACATCGAAGGCATGCCTTAGGTGTGTTTTAGTAATTTTCCCCATTAAGATGCTTCTATATCAAAGTGCATAATTAGGATAGGTTCACATTTTTATTATCATTTTCGTGTCCATTATGATATCGGAATACTTTCACGTCGAAGGTATACCTTAAGGGCATTTTCATAATTTTACCTAAGTCAAGTATTAGATAACCATCGAGATGCTTTTAGGTCTAAGGTATATATTTAGGATAAATTCACATTTTTATTATCATTTTTGACTCCTTAGGAATACCGAGATACTTTTACGTTAAAGGTATACCCTAAGGGTGTTTTCATAATTTTGCATTAGAACCAAGTCCTATGTGATTGCCAAGATACTTTCATATTGAAATTATACATTAGGAATAGGTTTGTCATATTAGACCATTTTAAGGTATTCAGATAAATATTTTTAATAAAAGAATTTTTAAAAATTAAGGCAATGTCTCTGACATTAAAATAGTATGTAAAATTCCTACCAGAATATGTGAGGTGTTCTACGACTTATTTTAATAATGAGATATCCTTTTCAAATAAAAAGTTAGGATTTTTTTTTAATTTTTGTAAAAATAAAACCTTTCGTATTCCATAAGTTTTCTAGCAGGGTATGAAAGTGAATGATAAAAATCTTTGTGTTCTCTTTGTTCTTCGAGAAGGTATAAAAGAAATTTAGATTTTCGAAAACATTAAAACTTGACTTTCTCGAAATAATAAATTTCTTTAATAAAATATTATGGGAATTGTAATTAAATGTCAAATATTGAAACTAAAGAAAAATAAAAATTTAAGTTAACACGCGATTAATAATGTGTTGATTGTTAGGCATCACGAGAAGGTTGATCCTTACTTGTGACTGTAACTGACTCCCAAACACTTTAAGTGATCTCTAGTATGAGTGCAGACCTCGAAGTTTGTTTTTATGGGTTTTCATAATTCTTAAAATATAAACTCTAGCAGGTAACCAATCTCATCTGGCCAAAATAGATTGGGGCCGCGCAAAATAAATGGTCATTATGAAACAACTATTTAGAGAAGTCAAGTAAGCAATTCATCTCGACAACTTAGTTTCCTACACATGAAAAATAAAAAAAAATATTAATAGTGATATGACCCCTAAAAAATAAAATAAAATAAAATAATGATATATGGATATATATATATATATATAAGAATAAAGGGTACATCGACCATTTTAAGTTGGGCTAGTCAGGATTTGTATCCAGGCCATGTTACGACAACTTGGTGACTCCATTAGGAATAGGTTAGAGACTTAGGCCTAAAATTAATTACGTGTTAAAAAAATTTTGATAAATTTGGTTTCAACCAATATTTAACTATAATTCTCAGTATTTTAAAAAAAAATTGATTATATGGAAATTTTGGTATATATTGTTCATACTTTTCACTAAATTGTTTATTTTTTCTCCGCAGTATTATTTTCAGGCAGAATTTAGGATAAGGTTTTTATTATTTTTGAAAGTGTCGAATCATAAAAGGTAAGTTGCTCTTCTGTACACACTATGCACAAGCATTTGCATTAGATTCTCCTTCAGTGTATGTAGGGGGAATAGGTACTCAATATTTTAGGACAGGGTGAAGTAACTCTGCCTTATGAGGTGTGAGCCTCTGTTTGGGCCAATGAAAAGCCTACTGAGTGTAAACTACTATGCCTACCCAAGGTGTTAGCCTTATTATGGGCATGGAAGATACACCCACTCAAATTAAACCTTTTCATATATAAACCCGTGATAGGTAAGGATTAGGGTGATTGCCAGTTCTTTTCAAACTCGGGGAATAATTTAAGAACCTATTTAGATGTCTAACCCAAACCTCATGTAATGAGCTATAGGAGACTCACCTTGTTATAGCCATACCCGGCTCTAAAAATTACCAAATTAAGTACACAGAAGGGAACACTTCTAACCTTTTACCCTTAAAATTTGATTTTCTTGAGATTAATAAGTGTATGTTGTATTACTATTAACTTTTTATTTATTTCTTGCATTAATTTGTTATATTGTGAAGGATTTTTTTAAAAGAATTGGAAGGATTTTTTTAAAAAAAATTGGCATGATATTTGTTTCCCATGGAACCTTGTAAACTTATTTTTGCATTTCCTTTTACATTTGCAAAGTTCATATTTTTATATGCTTATGCATTTATAATTTTTAAAGTACTTGCAAAAGAAATCATTTTTGGCTATTTTTTTTCTTTTGAATCTTATAAATATGGTTTTCTATAATAGATAAATCGAAGAATTTTGGTTGGTAAAGTAGTGGTGCTGAATCATGACTTGAATTGTTTGGATTTTTACCGCTACAATAATTTATAGGCTTTATATTTAACCAATTGCTTAGCACCTAATTCATACCATTGAATATTATCTGTATACACTTCTTTATTCATGTATTTATTTATTTTTCATTTTACTAATTTTTCATTCAATGATAATCATGTAAATATACTGATAGAGATTAATGTTAATAAGATACATATATATTCCTATAAACTAATTTAAGTTATTTTCCATTAGAGGTGAATAATATGGAATTTCAAGATAGAAATAGGAGACATTACTGAACAAGATGAGTAGAAACAAATCCAAAATAATGAAGGGAAATAGGAGCCATGAGAACTGCAAGCCATTCAAAAAAGTAAAAAGAAAAATGATTTATGGAGGAAAAGTCTCCACAATGCCTTACCAAAAGAAAATTACAAATAATCCCATATTATTTGTAATTTTGTATCATACCAACACTTCTGTTGAGGATATCGGGTATACAAGTTGAACGCCAAGTACTTCAAAGTACTCAATTTTTATCATACCAACACTTCTGTTAGGGATCCAGGGAGTACAAGTTGAAAGGCAACTACATCAAAGTACTCAATTTTTATCACACCAACACTTTTGTCCCGGATCCAGAAAGTATCAATTAAAAGGCAACTACCTCAAAGTATTCAATTTTTATCATACCAAGACTTTTACCAGTGATCTGAGAACGTACAAGTTTAAAGGCAATTACTTTAAAGAACATAGTGTTTAGGGAGCTAGTCTTATAATACATATCCATTGTAACCAAAGGTGCAACAAGTAGCATGTGTGAGATAAAAAAGTCATCTTGTTGTTAAATGCTAACAACACATTGCCAATAGAAGTCAGAATCATAATGAGTCAAGAAAACAGAAGAATCCATTCAGACAATGTCCTCGCCCTGAGCCTTTCGTTGCTCAGTAACTTTAACAAACTTATTACTATACCTCATAACCTTTGTGCAAACTTTTTCGACCTTAGTTTCTAAAAGGCAAAGAGAACCAACAAGCAGCTTAGGTAATTCTTAGAAGTAAAAAATAAAAGAGATAGGTGTATTATCCTCTATTGATTTCTTACATTAAGTTCATTTGCTTATTGAAAATCAGATAATCTCTATTATTCCAATAAAGCCCCGAAACCTCCTTATCTAGAGTGGGAATTACAAGCTATTGTAAATTCATATTTGAATTGCTTGGATGATTACTTACTATCTTTTAGGCTCATTCTTTTTGCTAAAGAATTCAATGAAGAGTTATATAGTGGTTGTCCTAATTACATGGTTGAGATGATTTCATCTTGTGGAATTTTTGAGCTTGAAAACTTCAAGTTTGATGTGCCTCCTGACATTTTACTAGCTAATTTACAATTTGACCCTTAAGGATGCAAAATTTAAAGTTGGTGCAGGCCTGTAAAAGACATTTAGTCATCGACCTTATGGTAGTATGCCAATCAAGGGCAATTTCTATCTTGACTTTAAAATTTTGTATTTTTTTTGGAAATTGTGAATTGTGAAATGAATTTTGGTTTGTAAATAGTATGTATATTGTCATTGACCATAAATTTTGTTAATAATGATCTCTAATATCTTGGATAAGGAGAACATTTTAAAAAAATTTCTCTAGTAGATGATCACTATCAAGTTAACTCTCTCAAAAAAGTCTTTTACTTCCACATATATAAGTATTCCATACATTCACGATAGACCTTTCACCACCATAGACCTTTCATATCTAAATGTTCTTTTCTATGGATTCCTTGAAGGTTGAACAAAATAAGTTAGGGTCCTAAAAGATTCATATATCAATAATTTGACATGTGTTAAAATAATGATAGAAATTTAAGATCTCTCTCATTTTGATAACCTTTTGCTATAATTCTTATAACATTCCTCTAAATCCTTGATTCATGAACAATAAGAATGAACATGAGCTAAAATCTTCTTCTCTTTTTAAACAAAACCTTTTCGAACCAATTCTTAATATATATGATATGAGATCCAAGATCTTTTCCAAGCCAATCTAATTTTCTTTCCTAAAGGCTTAACCAATCATTGGTAGCTATTAAACTAAAAATTTTAAGGGGCATACCTTAAGCTTTTATTGAGTGTAGCGTCATATTATTAAGGTGTTTAAATTAATTTCAAAAAGCAAACAACCCCTTTTCATAATAAAATGCTTGCCAGTTCAGATGGCTGTGTTTGAAATAAAAAATGGCCTTCTTTTTTTATCCCTTTGCAAATATAGAAAATTATTCTTTATAGTTCTCTTTGAGCCTGACAATATATTTTCTTTATTTGAACCCTAATCAAGGATCACTATCCACACTGGGAGCATATGAAATAAAGTTTCAAAATCAGAAAGAGCAAACTTTATTTTCAAGTTACAAGAAAACCAAGAAAATGTCATAAGGCAAATTTTGAAGACTGAAGAAAGTTCAAGTTTCAAGTTCAATTATTCAAAATGAAAAATGAAAAATGGAAAAAGTTTAAGTTTTGAGTTAAATATTCGAAGTAAAAAATATAAAGAAAGTTTAAATGTCAAGTTTTTCAAAGTAAAAAATAAATAAATTAAGAAAGGTCAAATTTCAAGTCCTTTCAAGATAAAGAAGGAAGTAGGCAAAAGTAGATGAAGGAATATAGATATGTTTTGCCTTGGAAGGCTTATCGGGTTGAGTTTTGCTAAAAAAAGTGATCATTGATTCAATTACCCTTAAAACACTTAATTTAGGCCTATTTATCTTTTTTTTCTAAACCATGAACCATGGCATACGCTATGTACCTAATAAAATCCATTTTGGTCAAACATAGCTATTTAGGCTGTCGAGACATTTCCAGAAAACTCTTTATAAATTCATCTTTTTGAATGATTTTTAAGTCCTCAATTATATCATAGGGCAAGCTTAAAGGTCTTGAAATTGCTTTTAAATCGACAAAGATAGCTACTACTGTGAAAGAACTTTTCATGTTAATTCAAAAATTTTCACAAAACCTTTGGAAATTTCATGACATTGGCAAAAAGTTGAATTAAATGCCTAAGTATTGATTCTTTTTAAGATAACTTTCCAAAATTTTATGCCCCAGCCTTAAAAATTTATCCTTGTTAAAGGCTTTCCAAATTAACCTTTTGAGACTTGGTGTTTACTAACATTAGTTTAACACTTGTCGGCATATTGTATTTGAAGATTAAAAAGAAGTTAACTTGACTATTTACCTTTTAAGGAACTCCTACTAAATGAACATCCATTTGAATTTGGTCTTGATAAACCTTGACTCTGTCATATCAATTTTTGCAAGATAAATTTTAGTAGCACCACCATATTTATACCTCTACATTTATTTTTTATTTCATCCAAAGAGTTCCCCAATGCTGATCATTGATCATAAGAGAATCTTAACATTGTGATAAAGATAGCATGTCCATTATCCTTGATATTGGAAAATTCATAGCTAAAATTATTTTAAAATTTTTATTAAGTAGATTTTTTTCCTAGGTTAGAATAACAAAGTGATCTCGTTCTGTAAATCCTAGAATTTTGATAAGTTACAATATTTTTCATGATTTTAATAGAAGTTTGTAAATATGCCTTGAGCAAATAATTATCCAACTATATAAAGTTATATAATTGAATTGATGGGCATTAACTTGATATTTGGTGACCTTTCACGAAAAATTGAATAATTTTTAAATCCCTAATATAAAGATTAAAAGAAATATTTCGTGAAACAAACATATGATAAGCTATATGACCTTTAACCCTAAATATAAAAAAAAAGCCTTTAATTTCAAATTCAGCCATGGGCTTTTTTTGCCAAAAGAGAAGAAATATCCATAACATTTTCCCAAGATACCTCCAAATTGAGGTCTAGAAAAGTTAAGCATGATCGTGAAGGAGAGCAAAAATCATGCTTATTCTCACAAAATCGAAAGGTAAGCTCTTTATCCTTTCAAATTGATCAAGTGTCAAATGTTATCTCAACCTTTTTATTTATTGACTTGTTGATTTTATCCCAGACAATGTCTTACATATGTTAACTTGTTGGTTTTATACCGATCAATCTTTTTTATATATTGACTTATCAGTTTTATCTCGATCAACCTCTTATCTATGTTGACTTATGGGTTTGTCCTGGTTAACCCTTTTTATATGTTGACTTATCGATTTTGTCTTGATCAACCCTTTTCATATGTTGACTTGTCAGTTTTATCTTAGTCGACCTATTACCTATGTTGACTTGTCAATTTTATCCTAGTTACCCTCTTTCATTTGTTGACTTTTAGTTTTATCTCAATCAACCCATTTTATTTGTTAACTTATCGGTTTCATCTTAGTCAAATCCTTTTATCTATGTTGACTTGTCAATTTCATCCCAGTAAACCTTTTTTATATGTTTGCTTGTCGATTTCATGCCAGTCAACCTCTTACCTATGTTGACTTATTGGTTTTATCTTGGTCAACCTCTTTCATATGTTGACATATCGGTTTTGTCTTGATTAACCCTTTTTTGGTTGACTTGTAGGCCAGTTAACTTTTACCCTTTTCATTTGTTGACTTATCAATTTTGTCCCAGTTAACCTTTACTTATGTAGACTAATCAGTTTTGTCATGGTTAACCTCTTACCTATGTTGACTTATCTATTTTGTCATAGTCAACCTTTTTTAATTGTTGATTTGTCATTTTATCTCGATCAACCTTTTTTTTACTTATCAATTTTGTCTAGGTCATCTTTTTTTATTTGTTGACTTGTCAGTTTTATCTCGGTCAACCCTTTTACTTGTTGACCTATCAAGTTTATTCGGTCAACCTCTTACCTATGTTAACTTGTCAGTTTTATCCCAATCAACCCTTTTTATATGTTAACTTATAAGTTTTATCCTGATCAACCATTTTTATTTATTGACTTATTGGTTTTATCCCAGTCAACCTCTTACTTATGTTAAATATTGATTTGTTCCAGTTAACCCTTTTTATATGTTGACTTGTTGGTTTTATCCCAGTCAACCTTTTACCTATGTTAACTTGTCAGTTTTGTCCCAGTCAACCCCTTTTATATGTTGACTTATTAGTTTTATCCCAATCAACCTTTACCTTGTTGACTTGTTGATTTTGTCTCGGTTAACCTTTTTTATTTGTTGACTTGTCAATTTCATCTTGGTCAACTTCTTTTATTTATTAACTTGTCAGTTTTATCCCAGTCAACCTTTTTCATATGTTGACTTATCAGTTTCATACTAATCAACCTCTTACCTATGTTGACTTGTCAGTTTTATCTTAGTCAACCTCTTTTATTTGTTAACTTAGCGGTTTCATCTTGGTAATCCCTTACCTATTTTCACTTCTCATTTTTGTCTCAGCCAAACCTGTTTCATCTATTGACTCATATGTTTTGTCTTAGTCAATCGTTTACATTTATTGACTTGCAAGTTTTACCCCAGTTAATCTTTTTGCATTGTTAACTTGTAGGATTTGTCATGGTCAACCTTATCCTTTGACTCGTAGATTTTACACCAAACAATTTTTTATCTTTGTTAACCCATAAGTTTTGCCTCTGTCAACCTTTTATCTTTGTTGACTCATAGGTTTTCTCTTGGTCAACCATTCCTTTTATCTTTGTTGACAGATGGGTTTTGCCCTAATCAACATTTTTTTCTTGTTGACCTCTAGTTTTTGCCTTCGTCGACCCTTTATCCTTATTGGCTTGTAGGTTTTATCCTGGTCAACCTTTTATCTTTGTTGAATTATAGGTTTTATCCTTGTCAACCATTCTTTTTGTTGACTTGTATAATTTTATCCTAGTCAACCCCTCTTATTTGTTGACTAGTATGGTTTTGTCCAAGTCAAATTCTTGTGACTTAGGTCTTGCCCTAGTCAACATTTTAATTTGGGTTTCACTTTTGGGTAAATTAGTTTTTATTTTTGTTATTACTTTAGGTTATTTTTCAAAGCTTAATGACCGAGATGAAATTATGTTTATTTAATCTTTGCCCTGTTCTTGATTCTCAGCAATGGTCAATGTGGGGTAGCTATAAACACTTAATTTTGTTTGGGTCTTTTTTTTTTATAATCCTAAATCTTTGAGATTGAGAACTTAAGGGCCACTCTCATTCGTAACAATTTTTTCACATAAACTAGACATTTTCAAAACCTTTTTATCCACATTTAAATGGTTTTAAGTTCATGCGACAAAAAAAGTCATATTTTGATCTCCAATTTTGGATATACAAGACAGATATATACAGGAAAAATATTTTTAGTTTATTTTTAAATTTATAAAATCTATCTCTGCAGATGATATCACAGCCAAGTTTCTTATTTTTAGCCATTTTGAGAATTTTTCGTAAAATATGAGAAATTAACTATCATATATTTTTACAAATAAGCACTTCAAAAAATCAAAAATATTCAAGAAAAATTTGTATTAGCATTTTATATCATAAGGTGTCAAGTTGCCCATTTTTAATTAATTTTAAATTTTTTTACAGTATTATGAGTATTACACTCATGAAATTTTTTTTTGAAAAATTATTTCAAATTTTAGATTTTCATCTTTACTATTTTGTAAATTAATATTTTGAATAATATGTTTTATATAATTCATTTTATATAAGTTTCAATGTATCTTTTGGAAATTTACTTGATTCTAGAATATGAACTTTCCATTATTTGTAAAGATTTTTGGTGGAATTTTCTTAGGTTTTGAACCTTAAAATTCTTTAAATATTTCACTTTAATTACCATTAAATCAATTTTTAAAATTTCATTCATTATAAATTTAAGAATTTCCCCTATTTTCCAAA
>JBBYHO010469897.1:0-24539 GCA_038382025.1 Adansonia gregorii
TAATTTGAGATTTAATATAAATTTTTTTATTTTTTATTATTTGTAAATGGTAATTCGAGATTTAATATAATTTTTTTGTTATTTGTAACTGATATTTTAAAATTTACTATAAAATATGTTTTTATTTTTTTATTATTTTTAAATACTAACTCAAGATTCAATAAAAATTTTTTTCATATATTTTATTATTTTTAAATACTATTTTATATATATATATAATTTATATGTATAATTTATATATATAGTTTATATATATAAAAGAGTCAGTTAGGAAAGTAGAGTTAAATAATAATTACAATCTCTTCATTAATAATTCTAATAATTATTTTTTTAAATAAATTTTTTATTTTTCAGTTTTGTAAAAATGATCATTTTATATCACTTTTATAAAATTTTTCTTAAACTTAAATGGGTGATTAAGATTAAAAGATTTCATCTAAAGATTTATATTAATTGAAGTTTATAAAAAACTTATTATAAAAATCTCATCTTAGAATTTTTCAGAAAGAAGAACCTACATCACCTTACAAAATCAGCCAATAAATAAATCAATACACTGTTTACAACGATTTAAGGTTGATGACTTATTCGTCTATTTGTGAATGGAAATTTTTTTAATAAAAAAAGTTGCAGATTTTTTTAATATTTTAAAAAAATTAATTGAAGAATAATAAAAAAGTTGAAGAATAATAAAAATATTATTAAAATTGAAAATTGATATCTAACCTGCTTAATCATATCTTTTAACGGTAATTGATCAATTAAATTTAAGGACCTAATTAAAAAAGGAACCCGTCGGATGTGGCAAGATAAGGTAGCCTGGGTGGCTATGCCTATGCCATGATATAGTAATCTGTAAAGAGGCTAGGAGAGCATTAAAGCCCAACCAATATCTTTCTTATTTTTTTCTTTCCTAGGCTTTAGTTCTCCTGCAGAAATAGAAATTCTTGGCAAGTTGTCTATTTGGGGCTAGCTTTTCATGGGATCTTGAATTAATTCATGGGAAGTCTATGAAAGAAGTAAAGCATCTTCAAGTTTGATCTGCAATTAAAGTTGTTCGGCTTTCAAATTTGGCAAACTTTCCTCCTATTTAATCAGATTATTAAGTTGAACCTTTATTGCTCAAAATTTTTGACCTAGAAAAAGAAACACCAACACCTGAGGTCCTGATCTACCCAGCTCCGACTTAAACGGGCCATGCATGAACCTGGGTCAACCAAGCGAAAAACGTCACGGTGTTGAGCCCCATCTCAAGTGGCCTAACCATCTCATCCAAGTCCGCTTCTTTCCAATCCAAGCTATACGGGGCTTGCCCATTTTTCCTGCAAAATAATATAGATGTGCACTAAATTGGAAGTATATTTTTTTATTTGTATTCGAGGTTCTCAAAGATTGAACCCAAGTGTACAATTGAAAGTCCAACGTAAAAGTGTGTGAGCATTAGACACTTGTATATATTTGATATTAATATATTTAATATTTTAAAATTTTTATATAATTAAAAAATTATTTAAAAATTATATTTTTATATTTATATTTAGAAATACGTATCAAATATAAATATTTTAAAAAAATAAATTCAAATTTGCTTTTTAAATAAAAAGTGATACACTAATTATTAAATCCAATACTCAAGTACAAACTATTAATATATTTTTTCCAATTATTGAGTACAATTTTTTATTGATTGAAATTTACGGAAAGGGCTTAAATTGTTGATCCAACATTTCATGATGAAAAACTGGAAATTTCATATTTCTAATACTTAGGTAAATTGGAGCTTCGTATATCTTACTATAATAATTCTAATAATTTAATCAAGCTTGACAGCTTTAGAACTAATCCCCCCTCCCCCGCTCGCCCCACAAAAAGGCACCCCCCTTTGAGCAAAAATACATAAAGACCTCTCAGCTTACAAGCTTGATTTAGCAAATATTTCTTAATCTCATGCAACTTTGTCAATGTTTCTGTCATTGGTAAACGATCTTCTGCTGATGGTTCAGCACAACGCAATCCAATTGTTATAATAGCTGATAAAACTCTTCATATTGGCTTGGCCAATAACCCTCATTCTTGGTGCTTTTGCAGCTCTCCGTAGAATAATATTTTTCCATAATCGTTGCAGACCCTTGGATCAGCTGTCTCCAAAACTTGACTGCTATCCAACCCTGATGCCAATTTATTTGGGCTTAATCCTTCTTTAAGCATTGCATCAGTTGGCGTCTTTGCTATGGAAATCCCTAGCAGAAGGATCCCAAACCTGTAGACATCTCCACTGGTTGAAGCTTTGCCACAACATTAGACTTAACAATTATTATAATTATAATGATAATGCAAATTATATTAACATGGATGGCCTTCGTTGATCAAGAAAAGTTTGTAAGGCAAGACTTATAAGAGTAGTTTACTGACCTGGAGCAATGTAACCAATTAAGCCCTTGACACATATTGTGCTACTCTTCTTGTTTGATGGATGTTAACGAAGGAACCTTAACAATCCAAAATCCCCTGCATGATCCGTCTTCTTTTCATCCAATAGTACATTTACAGGTTTCAAATTGCAGTGCGCGACCGGCTGTTCGCAGTCATTGTGCAGGTAATCCATGGCGGAAGCTACATCAATTGCAGTATTGAGCCTTTGCAACAAGGTCAGATAACCCAGATTCCATATCCTCAAGATACAACCATTTTTCTAGGTTGCCATTTGTTGCAACATAGATGAGACGCAAATCTGACCCCGAGACTTAAAAGATAGGTGAATCCCTCGTGTATATATATAATATTTTTTTGTGTTTGGAGATTGAGTTTTTTAGATGAATTGTTCACTCGATTTAACCCTAAATAGTTATTATAAAATGACCATTTGTCTTGGAGTTGCCACCAATATATTTTAGGTGATCTTGGTCACCTGTCGTATTTCGTATTTCAAGGGTTACAAAACCCTTGAAAACAAATTCTGAGATTTACGTTCATACCAGAGATTGAGTGAAAAGAATCGGGAGTTACTTATAATCACGAGTAAGAATTGATTCATCTCACGATGCTCGATACTTCTTAATTACATGTTAGCTTAAACTTGATTTTATTCAGTTTTGGTTTTCGGTATTCGATTATGATTTATTATTCTATTTGAGAAAATTGGGTTTTTAAATATCTCTCAAATAAAAATTCCATTTGTACCTCGCTGGATGGAACTCAAGAAACATGAAGTTTTATTGTACAAAATTTGAAAAATGTTGATTTCACTCATTTAAAAAGGATATATTGTTATTAAAATAATCTATGGAACCCTTCTCATGCTTGGAGACATCTCACGTATTACTTTAACTTAGAGACATGGCCTTAATTTTTTTTAAAAAATTTGGTTTTATCAAAAATAATCAAAACTCATCCTGCAACCCAGTTTCAAAATAAAAATTGGGTTTTTAAATATCTCTCAAAATAAAAATTCCATTCGTACCTCACTAGATGAACCTGAAGAAACACGAAGTTTTATTGTATGAAATTTGAAAAATCTTGATTTCACTCATTTGAAAAGGATATATTGTTATTAAAATAATCCATGAAACCCCTCCCATGCTAGGAGGCATCTCACGTACTACTTTAATTCAGAGACATGGCCTTAATTTTCAAAAAATTTGGTTTTTTCAAAGATAATCAAAACTCATCCTAAGGCCCAGTTTTGATGAAAAGTATGAAATTAGACTTAAAAGACTCTGACTTGGTTACCAGCATGTCCCCTAAAGTGCACATTCGCCATGAAAGTATCTTAAAGACCCTAGAGGACTAGGTTCTAGGATAAATTAGTAAAATGTCCCATAGGATATACTTCCTATGTGAAAGTATCTCAGTAACCCCAAAATACTCGATATCATGAAACTACCAACATATCTTTGAAGTTCAACTTTAACATGAAAGTATCCCAATGACTCTAAAGGACTTAATTCTAAGGCAAATTATCAATATGTTCCTAGGATATGCCTTCGACATGAAAATATCCTGGTAACTCTAAAAGACTCGATAACATTATGAACTAACCAATTTATCTCTAAAGTGCACCTTTTATGTGAAAGTATCCCAACGACCCTAAAAAACTGGATTATGATGTGGAACGATAATTACACCCTAAATGGGTAACCTAGATGGCAAACATTAGCTAAAGTGCAAATATTGCTAATGCATCCCTAAATTTTTTAAAATTACACATTGGCCCTAAAATGGTTAAAAAAACTAGAAATGTTCCTAATGTGTTCAAAATACCCTAAATGAGTAATTTAATTTAAGAAATGACCTAATTAGTCCTAAAATGCAAGACTTCAATAAAGATCACTAAATTTTCCAAAATTGCAATTTAGTCTTTAAATGATGCAAAATGCCAGAAATAGCAATTAAATAAAATCAAAATGCATGGAAAATGTTCTTGATGTCCTCCATAGCATTTGGCCAAACCCTTTGCGCCTAAGACAAACATTTTTTTGATTTTTCAAATAGAACCCTCAATTTTTTTAAAATTATAAAATAACCCTTTAAAGGCTAAAAATGTAAGATATACACTCAATCATGTGAAAAATGCATGAAAATACCCCTAAAGATCTCATTAGCATTCAACCAAACTAGGAAATGCCAAAAAGAATATGTCCAATTTTGCAATTAAGCCTCCATAATTCCTAAATGGTCCTAAAAATAAAAAAAACTTACCAAATATTCCTTACAATTTTCTTCGAAAAATTTCAACTGAAGAAAATTAATTAAAAAGACCTTTCATGAAAATTTAGGAGAAATATGTCCAAAAATAAGAAAATTCTAAAATATAAGGTCTCGTAAGGAAATATAATGCACTAAACGGAAAATTTCATAGCTATGAGAAAATACAATAAATGTAAAAATTCTTGAAAGAAATGAAATTCCATGCTTGAAGGTTTTTGTTTCCTATTTATTTTTTTTAAAGAAATTCATGTAATGGGAAATTCTATGTTTCAATCACAATAAAACAACTGAAAAAATATCTTAGGTGTTGAATTCTAAAATGATTTTTTTTTTTGCAAATAAATCAAGAAATTTATGTGCTAAAAGAGTGATTAAAAATTTCTAACTCGTAAAAAGTCTATGAGAAAAACTCTTATGGAAGAAAATTTTATATGAAAAAAATAAGAAATTCAAAATGGTGAATTAGAGTTTCAAGAGGCTGAGTTTGTATTAATTTATTGAAAGTATACGAAAAGGTTTAAAATTATAAACTTGGGAAAATCTTGAAAAAATTTCATAGAGTATAAAATTTCATATTTTGGAAACAAGAAAATTTTAAAAAATAGATTTAAATTTTAAAAAATGAGTTGAATTTAATACCTTGCTTATTATATCAATTGGTAGAAATAAAAAATTTAGAATCTGGGACAATCTTTACCTAAAAATTTTCACGAGCAAGAACTCGCAGTATTGTAAAAAATTTAAAATTAATAAATAAATTTGATAACTTGACATCTCGTGGTATAAAATATCAATACAGACTTTTTCTTGAACATTTTGAACTTTTATGAGCAAGTATCAACATAAATACCATAAGGATATCTATAAAAATATACGACAGTTGATTTACAAAATTTCATGAAAAAATAGGAAAAATTTCTAAAAATGGGGAAATTTTCTTGTGACATCAAATGCAAGAACAAATTTCAAAGTTCTACAAAAAGGTATTTAAAAGCTAATTTTTCTCTTTAATTCTCGTCTTTTATATCGAAGGCATGTTCTTTATGACCATTGAAATTGCGCGTGTGGGAAGTCATCCTAATATAATCAAATAGGTCATAAAAATGCCCCATAAAGGTGGCACATGGTTCTTAGTCTTGGATATTTTGAACTATTAGAAAAAAAGGTTGGATAAAATTAAGTGTCTACAATTGCACCTTTTTGGCCATTATTGAGAATCAGGAATGGGGTAAAGACTATAGACACCCTTTCATTCGGGCCATGAAATCTTAGGAAATTAGCTTAACCAAATGTGTATCAAAAAGAAAGTTTCGATGGAATATTTGATGTAAATAATAAAAAAGATGGGTGGAACCTTTAGCTAAAAAGGTGACTAGGGAAAAACCTAAGCCAAAAGAGGTGACTAGAGCGAAACCTAAGTCAAAAGGATTGACCAAGGCAAAACCATGATAATTAGAAACATTGACAAGCTAACCTTAACAGGTTTAAAGCGTGGCTGGCCACATTGGCCTTTTATATTTTGTCATTAATTTCGACTGAAACAAAACCATCAGTTACTCTTGGCCTTTAACATTTGGTGCTAATTTCAACAAAGATGAAACCATTAGCTACTTTTGGGCTTTCACAATTTAATGCTAAATTTATCTGGGATGAAAAAATTGATTATTCTTAGGCTTTCACATTTTGGTGCCATTTATAATTGGACAAAACCATCAACTACTCTTGAGTTTCATATTTTAATGCAATTTCAACTGGGATGAAACCATCAGTTACTCCGGGGCTTTCAAATTTAGAATCTTACAAATGTCTCTCATGTGAATCTGAAGGATGCAAATGCTAACACTTATGCATAATGCAAATACAGATGTAGACATGAGTATGTAATTACATTTTGAATGGATGCATTATTACATGCTACACGAATGAAATATCATAAAGATTAATTTTCTCATATATTGCAAGGCTTTATCAATATGAGCTTTCTTGTTGTTGATTTCACCCTTTTTGAGGTCATCTTGTTGTTGAAAGTTTAAATCAATCAAGGGCTGTCTCATATTTACCTAACGAAATCTTTTTCTAATCATGACTTGGATTCTAAGAATTCTTTGATTTTTCCTAAAAGGTCAGCAAATGTTTGTAAACACTTAATTTTGTCTAGGCTCATTTCTCTAGCAATTCAGAGATATTCGAGACCAGTAACTTAGTGGTCGCCAAGTGAAGGTAGACTTCCTTTAGGTGGACTGAGCATTTTCAAGACCTATTCAATCATGCCTAAATTGCCACATATGCATGCAATAAAGGTCAAATTAGTTTTTAAATTTGTTCTTTTGATATTTATAAAATTCATTTTTGTGAATGATATCATAGTTAAAATTTTCATTTTTAGAAAATTTTCAAGAATTTTTTGTAAAAATTGAAAGTTGGCCATCGTATATTTTTATTGATACCCATGCAGTATTTATGCCGATATTCACTTAAAAAAATTAGAAATATTCAAGGAAAAAATCATATTGACATTTTTTTACCACGAGGTATAAAGTTGTCAATTTTGATACTTAAATTTGAATTTTTTCACAATGCCGTGAGTATCATACTCGCAAAATTTTCAAGAAAAATTTATTTCAAATTTCAAGTTTTTATCTTTTATGATCTTATAAATTAATATTTTGATCAATGTATTGAGTTTAATTCATTTTATAAAATTTGAACATATTTTTGAAATTTTTTCGTTTCTAAGATACAAAATTTTTTACTTTATAAATTTTTTTGGTAGGAATTTTTCTAAGTTTAAAAATTTTAAAATTCATCAAATATTTTTATTAAATTCATATTAAATAAGTTTTTAAAACTCTAATTTATTTTATGAGTTTTGAATTTTTTTGTAATTTTCTCAGTAAAAATTTTTCTTGTATTGTTTTATGAGTTTCAAAAAACAATCAAGATTTTTTCATTAATACATTTTCAAAATTTTATTTTCTGATTATGAATTTTAATTTTAATTTTTGTTATATTTTATTTTAATTTTGGATTTTTAACTAGCTTCATGTAAACTAATTTAATAGATTCTAACTTTTCTCTAACTAATTTAGTTCAGTTTTAACTATCCTATTAGTTGATTTTATCTTCATCATCATTAAGATGATGAGTCATGCATAATGATTCACATAAACTAATTCAAGCTTATCATAAGAAAAATATCAACCAACAAAATAAAAAAAGCAAAAAAAAAGAACAAGACTTTCGGTCAAGGGGGATTTCAACCATCAACCTTCTGACCCATTGCATCCAGTAGTCACATTATGGCTATTCAATGGTTGGGATTTGACTTGGTAGGACTATTTCTGAAGAGATCAATAGGGAATATGTAGATATTTGCTACTGTAAATTACTTTTCAAAGTAAACAGAAGTAATATCTTACAAAAATGTGAAAAAAAAACTATTGCAACCTTTATCTAGACTAACATCATTTATTGATATGGTGTACCACGTTACATCATAACTGATGACGGCAAGTAATTCAACATGAGCAAATTATGTGCATAGTTTGACTTTAAGCAATATCATTCTTCAATGTACCATGCTCTAGCAAATGGATTAGCAAAAGCTTTTAATAAGATTTTATGCAATCTTATCAACAAAATTGTTAATCATACAAAGAAAGATTGGCATGAAAGAATAGGAAAAGCTTTATGGATTTATCGTACTATATATCGCACACCAACTCAAGCCACTCCATATATGTTTATTATGGTGTAAAAGTTGTTCTACCACTTGAGAGACAATTCTATAAGAATTGCAATCCAAAAAGGTTTTATTAATGAAGACAATGTGCGCCTACACTTAGAAGAATAGAAGCCTTAGATGAGAAAAGTTTGGAAGCACAATAATGCTTAGAGTGTTATTAAGCTCAATTATCTAAAGCTTTTAACAAGAAAGTTAAGCCTTGATCATTTCACGTAAGAGATTTAGTCCTTGTTGTGAGAAGACCCATAAATACCACACATCGATTCTTTTCAAAATGGAATAAAACATACATTATTCAACAAGTCTATATGGTGCATACAAGATTGTTAATCAAGATGGTGTTAATGTTGGACCAATCAATGGCAAGTGTTCAAACAAGAGGCTTCTAAGCACAAACATAAACTGCTGCATTGCTCTTAAATATGAGCTTAAACTACACATTAAAAAAAATGAACTATGCTATGACTTGATCTTGTAAAGTTATATAGGTATCTTAGTTTCTTGCTAAGTTTAATCAACAAAAAAATCTAATTAATATTTGTTTGACTCAAATGTTGTTTTTCGTTGCTACCTTCTTGATTCCAACTTGGTTAAGAATGATGCTTTAAATGTTATCTTCAATTTCAATTGTAAATTTATTAAACTCATCTGGATTACAAATTGAATCTTCAATCATTGAATTCTTTCATAATCACTATCATCAACTGAATTCCAAGAAGTTTTCACATAATCCTTTCTTAAATTTATGGTGGATGAGTTTTTGGCTTTGACTTGGAAGATAATTTGCTGAATAATGTAATTTGAAGCTTTTTTTTCTCTTTAATGATGCTCTATGAATACCTTAAGCTAAACCTAGAAGTACATCCAAATTGGTTTGCTACCTTGATGTCTATGGTTGTCTTATGTTCAAATAACACCAAGTCTTAAAACAAAACTTAGCACTTGAAATTTTTCAAAGTCAGTTCTACACCTTGGTGATGTTGACATCTTGGATGATTCTTTCTAGGCTATCAGGTTTAGTATCTTTCACCACCCTGGTGATGTCAACATCTTGGTTGATTTTTTTTTGGCCACCAAGTTTAGTATATTCTGCCACTTTAGTGACGTTAACATCTTGGATGATTCTTCCTTAACCATTTTGATGCAATAACTTCTGAGATGAATTTTTCTTAATCATCGAGATGCTGAATCTTCCTTGGTTGTCGAGTTCAATGCATGCTATATCTTTTGCCATCTTGATGCTAACCTTTTGGATATATCATCGTTGATAATTAAGATCGGAGTATTCTTTATCTTTTGCCATCTTAACGTTAACATCTCGAATGAATTTTCCTTGGTTATCAATAACTTAGATAAATATTCTTTTATCATCGAGATTGTGAATTCTCTATCTTCCATAATCTTGATGCTTGCATCATGGATGAATTTACCTTGATAATCGAGTTCAGTGTAGGCTATATCCTTCACCATCTTGATGCAACATCTTAGATAGCTGCCTTGATCATTGAGTCTAGTGCGTGCTCAATCTCTCACCTCTTGATATGACATGTTGGATGATTCTTCCTTGGCCATCTTTTACTGCCATCTTGATGGCAAGATCCTAGATGAATCTTCCTTGATTATCAACTCTTGAATGAATCTTCCTTGATCGTTAACATTCTTAGACAAATCTTTCTTGATCATCAACATCTTGGGTGAATCTTCCTCGATCATCAACATATGAATAGGTTTTCCTTGGAAATCAAGTTTGGTGCATCCTCTGAATAAGTTTTCCTTGGAAATCAACTTTTGGTGCATCCTTTATCTTTTACTATCCTAATGCTAACATTATGCATGAATCATTCTTGGTCGACAAGTTTGATACATGCTATATGCTTCACTATTTTAGATGATCTTCTTTTGTCATTTTGATAATCATATTCAAAACTCTAAGACAAAGACAATGACTTCCCTTTAAAACTTTGATGGTCAAATCCCTTACTCATGCAGCTTGCTAGGTGGCAAGTTACAATGTCAACAATTAGACACTAAGCTTTACAAAATGTGAAAATGTCATTTCCATCCTGATCCTATGTGTATAATGATGCATGAACATCATATATATTATCCATTATCCTTATCTTGATCATGAATGTACAATGATGTAAATATCATCATATATATACTATCAATCTTTCTTGTTCTAAAGCATGTCACGCCTAATTGGGTTTATGGTCTCGACATGATGATTAGATTCATATGTGTCAAACCTGATCATAGTTGTGGCTAGACAAGATGATTGGATCCAAAATGTGTCAAACATAATTAAATTTATGGTCTGGACATGAAGGATGAATCTAAAATATGTTAAACCAGATCGGATTTTTGGTCTTGAAATAAAGATCGAATTCAGGAGTGTCAAAACTGATCAGATTTATGGTCTTGACATGGAGATTATTGTTGACATCTTGCCTTTGAAAAGATTATAAGGGTTGGGAAAATTTTGTTGATTAATCTTTCAAAGACAAAAAAAAAGAATATGTCTAAGTTGATTTATACCTATTGATATGGGCTTGTTGGCAAAAAGAGACAATCTATTTTCCATGTTCTCATCTTCCTTGGGAAACTTGATAAAATTTCTTTCTGATTCTTCAAGTAAAACTCAATGATTCTACCAAAAAAAAAAGTCATAGTAAGTAGAGAATTAAAAGTTCTTTGTTTATCTAAAAAAATTAAAAAAATTATGATACGCATGGCAATGAGCGCATGAAGATTAAAAAAATAATAATTTGGCAAATAAAAGAGTACATGCATGAGCAGGAGGTGACACATGGAATACGAAACAAAGTGTCAATGGCTTTAGCTTTGTTAATGATGCATGACTATTCGCAAACTAAAGCAAAAACCCATTATTCATAAAAGGATATAAGTTACACTCTTGTTCATTCTTGTTCGAGAGGAATATTCACACATACGAAGCCATGGCATTTGATATCTAGTTTCTCCATCTTTTCTACTGTTAAGAAAATTCTCTGAAATCATCGTTGCTAATACGTTGCCCTAAAGCTCTTACAAATATGCTTATTATTGCTATGGTTATCATTTGTTCCTCTTTGCTAATTTTCCTACCAAGCTAGGACATTGGCATCCATAATTTATAAAGAATTAGTTAAATAGATATTAGGATTAAATTAAGATTGAAAAAAAAGAAAATAAAATTTGAGCAAGAAGAACTTATCTAAAAGATGCACTCCAAGTTAATACTCCTTGAGCTATGATATTTCAAAGACCCATTGGGGCTTTATATACTAGTTTAAAAGTCTTAGTTAGACCAAAGTTTGATTCCATCTTGGACTGAACCTAGAAGTTATCCTACTCAGACTGAATTAAATATTCCCATTAATAGAGTATATTATTCTTGAGAAGTTAAATCCTAGTTGAACTAGTAAAGAGTAAGAATTAAAGTTGGAAGTAATTTGATTGAGACACCACATAATAATGCAATTTTATATGGACTTTTATTCTTTGTAGGGTCAAACTCTTTGACTTTTGAGAGGGCTATGCAAACTTCTTATTATGTGGGCCATGATTAACATATGGGTTTTGAAGACAAGCTTGCTGACCCTCTTTTACATGGGCCAAGATCACATAGGATAATTAAATCTTGCAATATTTTCAAAACAATGCAAAGGTGCAAATAAATTTTGACATCTAAAGTAGGTCAAATTTAAAACATGTAAACTTGCTACTCTCAATGAAATTATGTATGTAACAAAGTCTTAAGGAGGCATTTTTATAAGGAGAAAACTTTTGACTAATCACAAATTGCCATATGTGTCACAATGTACCCTGGGGTGGATCCTCGTGGCTTTAAGAGTGCGTACGACTTAAAATATTTTCTTGGCTTGGAAATG
Source organism: Adansonia gregorii (assembly GCA_038382025.1). Classification (NCBI taxonomy): domain Eukaryota; kingdom Viridiplantae; phylum Streptophyta; class Magnoliopsida; order Malvales; family Malvaceae; genus Adansonia; species Adansonia gregorii. The sequence goes on from JBBYHO010469897.1 coordinate 12,346, forward strand.
TCTTCTTAACCGAGATTTTTCTTTGGCAATGTGATGAGAACGAGAATGTACGGATTCTTAACTCATGGTATAGTGAAATGGACCATAAGATGAATCGCTCATCTTATTGGTCTCGGATGACCATCAAGAAATGGTCAATGCTTGGAGTCACCACCGATCATTATAGGCTAGGCATGGTCAGATGCCTATTGAAACTGATGTTCTGTGTTAGGAAACTCAAAACATTGATCTCGTGGTCTGCATAATGCAAAGGTTCGCCGTTTGGGTTTGAGTATGTGCAATGAGGTACAAACCTCTTCGTGACACCCGAAATCGGTACCTTACTAGCTATGTCTTATCTCAGTTTTCATTCTTTCGATCTTAACTTGTCACTATTTTGATATAACCTTCTTCGAATGCATGAATCTTATAGAAATGATCCAAGTTTTGATGAAAAAGATTTAATCTCATACATGCCCTGGAGAGATGGGGAATATAGAGATTTTCAATAAAAATGACCTTTGCATTTTACTTTGAAAATAGAATGTTCCACTTTAGGCAGTGGAGAGATACCCACGCTGAACATTACCTTTAATTTTACTTGGAAATATTTTGAAAATATGAATGCACATAATCATCACAAAGAAATCATGTTAATAAGGTAATAAATAACGTAACATGGACTATGGGAATTTATCTTGCCATTGACATCGATTATCTAGGAATAACTGAATCGACCATTTTTAAGATGCATCTGGATGTCTTGATTAAATGAGATTTGTTTGACATATGCATAGAAATCTGGGAAGGAGAAGAATTTAATTGCAATTGAAAGACAGGTTGGAGTATCCCTTCGGAAAGATGAGGTTGGAGTATCCCCATGGATGACAAATAATTTTGACAAAGGAAGATTTTTACTTTGGCAATTTTGAAAAATGAGGTTGGAGTATCCCTTCAGAAAGGTGGGGTTGGAGTATCCCCGTGGATGACAAAACTTCATGATTTAGAAAATGGGCGCGCATTCGACGATCTTTGGCAAAAAGATTTATTATGAATGAGGATGATAAAGATGTAAAATATGTTTGTGCCTTGATATGAGCCAATAGGATGTTAAAGTATGTTCTCGAGTCCAATCGAAGTGATACGGAGACATTCGAATGTCTAGAGACAAAATTCAGGAAAACAACTTATTTTGACCACGACCAACAACAGGGGACAACATTGTGCTATCCTGCTTCCCGCATTTATTCTAAATTGGTTTGAAGGATTTAGAGGGTGGACAAGATACGGCTAGAAAGCTAACTTGACGAGGGTCGATCTAAAAATATTCCCAATGTCCTAGGAAGTCATTTTTCAAAGGAATAAATTTTCAAATTCAGATCGATTGTACTACTGGCAGAGCATAAAAGGGACAATATGTGTCAAAATTTGAAAAATCACCTCGGACTCATTTGGCATCAAAAAATTACAAGTGATACCTTTCTGACAAGGGAATTTCATGAATATTTTAGGACAAATATTTGAAAATTTTTGAAAAATAATTTAGTGGGCCTAAATGGCCCAACCAGAATACATGTTTAGATCCTAGAGGTCCCGGACAATTTAGACTTGAATGATCATAACTCTTTCATCTGGAATGATCCCAGGCTGAACAAGGCCTCGTTTTAAAGGTATTTTGACACACGTTCTGAGAAAAAATTCATAAAATTCACTAAAAATTGTTTGGGATTTTAAAATGATTTTTCAATTTGTAACAGTGGTGCTGCCAGTAAGGGACAAGGCAAAGCAGGGGATATTTCTCATTTTTTATGCCTGCAGGTCCAAACTCGAGTCATTCATGTTCAAATGTCTATGACTGAAAAGAAAGAATGACATGAGCATAACGAACTCATTTGCACAGCCCTAGAGTATTTTGGGATGATGAAACAGCTCGTTGATCATACCACTCAAGGTTTTAACTCAAGAAAAAGGCACAAACATTTAGGGAATAGTTGTAAGACCATTTTCATTTCAAAATCAAAAGATTTGAGCTTGTTTAACCAAGATTCCAGATCTGAAAAACTTGATTTTCCCCAAGATATTTTGCTAGCTTTAAGGAAAATGCTAAGTCCATGCTAATCCTCATTGGTTGAGGTTAACATGCTTGGCTTGGGGGGTTTCAAAAATCAGCTTTTATCATCCATCAAATATGCATTTTGACTGCAAACATACAAGGGGATGCACATAACATGAATGGAGAGGCTAATTTTACTAATGGCCTAAACAAAGAAAGTGTTATGCACTTTAACCAGAAAATGTTATGGATGCTGAAAATGACAATGATTCATGCAAGTTAATGTGTAAATGTGCTTGAAATGTGTTATGCTAATGATTCAGACATGGATTAAGGGTAACAAGATGCATGGCTTTGGCACAAAATGCATGAGTAAGAGTCATCAAACCAATGAGGATGAAATAAGGCATTTTGCACATCAAAAGGGCATTAAGGCATCCAAATCTTAAACTACCACAACCAAAAGACATAATAATGCATGATAATCCTAAGAGGGTGATGGAAACATTGGGAGCTCACTAAAATGATTAAGGTGCTGAAAAATGGAAAATGTGAGTGAGTAGGAAGTTATACCAACAAAACTTAAACTTCTTGGCCAAATGATGAGATGGCTTGAATTTTTGTCTTTTCCTTGTTGTTAATAAGCAAGAAAAAGAGAAAAATAAGGAGGTTTTGGTTTTGGTATGTATGAAGGTGATTTTTGGAGTGTGTAGTGGATGAAAGTAAGTGTTTTGAGGCTATATTTGGTGGTGGGTGAAGAGCTACGGGATTCTAGTTTTCTTGGTGTATGAGTGTGTTTTTGGAAGTGTAAATGAGCTAGAATCTAACCTTTTTTTTGCTGAGATAGACGTGGTCCATTGATACCAACCTTTTGAAGCCAAATTGAAGGTGTTTTTGGTTATTTCTCAAGAGGGACAAGGTGATGTTAGCATGGTGGCTATAGGGTGGCTGTAGAAAGCAGCTTGCTACCAATGTGGTGTGCACAGGGTGGCTGGATTAAATACTGAAATGGTTTTCCAGCAAATGGGGTGGCTGATGGTGATATTGGTTAACAAACTAAGAAGTAGGGTGATCATGTGATGTTGACCCTTTTTGATCCAATTTAGATTTCAAAAAGATGCTATTATTAATTCAAAAGTCTAAATTCATAATTTGATATGTGTTTTAATCTTTCCTTATGCAAAAAAACAAGTTGAAATCGAGTCTTGAATCAATGGTGGATGGGTAAAAAATGCCTGGATCGTGAAAATGACCTGCATGTATCGATACATTGCATCATGTATCGGTACATTTGGTCCAAAAACCTTGCGTGTATCAATACAATGATCAATGTATTGATACTATAAACCATTGTATCCATACTATGAACCACTGTATTGATACATGTTGATATGTATCGATACATTCCTTTACAGAATGCATGTTTTGGTCCTAGCATGGTCTAGTATTAATACATAAGGTCCTGTATCGATATAGAGGCTTATGTATCGATACATCTACATGTTGCATTGATACAAATAGGGACATTTTAAATTTTTGGCACGTTGGAGCTTTGTATCGATATATGAGAACCATGTATTGATACATTCAAGTAAAATTATGAATTTTCTAATATCTTTTGTCCCCGGATACCTTAGACTACATCATTTGATGCCACATCTTTGCATTTATCTTTGATATGATCCCTAGGCCTTCTTGACATCCTCAAAATACTTTTTTGTCAGGCGACATCATCGCCCCCTCTTATATCCATGCTCCAGATTGCTAAAAATTAGCCAGGACAAAATAAGGTGTCTGCAGCTGTCCTTTTTTGACCGTTGCTAAGAATCAGGAACAGGGCAAAGACAAATAGATAATATTTTGTTCGGGGTGGACTGATACTTCTAGATTATTAGGGTGTTAGGTTTTCTAAGGTTTGACCCCCTTAGGTAAGTGCAGAGTAATGTGGATTTTTGATGTGGGTGCTGCCAGCTCATGCAGGCTTTGACTTAATCCTAGTGTCACCAGTTCGTGCGGGCTTTTAACTCAGGTGCCACCAGTTTGTGTGGGCTTTGACTAGGGTGCCCCCAGCTCGTGTGGGCTTTGATTTAGACTTAGGTGCCACCAGTTCATGCGGGCTTTGACTCGGGTGTCGCCAGCTCATGCGGGCTTTAACTTAGACTTAGGTGCCACCAACTCGTGTGGGCGTTGACTAGGGTACCACCATCTCCTGCGGGCTTTGACTTAGACTTAGGTGCCACCAGCTCGTGTGGGCTTTTCACTCGGGTGCCGCTAGCTCGTGTGGGCTTTGACTTAAACTTGTAGGCTTTGACTTAGACTTGGGTGCCACCAGCTCGTGTAGGCTTTGGCTTGGGTGCCGCTAGCTCGTGTAGGCTTTGACTTAGGTGCCGCCAGCTTGTGCTGGCTTTAACTTAGACTTAGGTGCCACCAGCTTATGTGGGCTTTGACTAGGTTGTCGCCATCTCGTGCGGGCTTTGACTTCGACTTGGGTGCCACCAGCTCGTATGGGCTTTTGACTCGAGTGCCGCCATCTCGTGCGGGCTTTAACTTAGACTTGGGTGTCACCATCTCGTGTGCGCTTTGACTCGGGTGTCACCAGCTCATGCGGGCTTTGACTTAGACTTAGGTGCCACCAGCTCGTGTGGGCTTTGACTTGAGTGCCGCTAACTCGTGCAGGCTTTGACTTAGACTTAGGTGCCACGACTTGTGCGCTTTTGATAGATGCCATGACTTGTGGGCTTTAAAAAGGCACCACTGACTTATGGGCTTTGAAAATGGTACCACTGACTTATGGGCTTTAAAAAGATGCCACTAACTTATGGGCTTTGAAAAGGGTGCCACTGTCTTATGGGCTTTAAGGTGTGCCATGACTTATGGGCTTTAGAAAAGTGCCACTGACTTGTGGGCTTTAAGGGGTGCCACGACTTGTGGGCTTTTGAGAGAGTGCCATGACTTATGGGCTTTAAAAAGGGTGCCACGACTTATGGGCTATAACGGGTGCCATAACTTGTAGGCTTTTGAGAGAGTGCTATGAATTGTGGGCTTTAAAAAGGTGCCACTGCCTTATGGGCTTTGAAAAAGGTGCCACTGACTTGTGGGCTTTAAAGGGTACCGCGACTTATGGGATTGAAAAGGGTGCCATAACTTATGGGCTTTTGAGAGAGTGCCATGACTTGTGGGCTTTAAAAAAGGTGCCACAACTTGTGGGCTTTAATAAAGGTGCTGACAACATTTTTTTTATAAAACTTCAAATGCTAGAAGTTTATGACAAATTTTTTGTTGAAAAGGGTTTTGGCACTAGTTCATGCCAAAGCTTCTGATGAATGTTCTCGATAAAAGTTTTTGATGATAGTTTCTAGACAACAATTTCTTGACACTAGCACTTTGACTGTAGCTACTTAGTAAAAAGGGTTTTAACATAAGGTGATGAGAAGAAAAGGCCTTACCTGAATGGCACTTAGTTTGCGAAGCTTAGAGTTTTTACCAGGAATTCCTTAGAGGTACAACAAACTTGGCTTGAAGTGATATTGTAAAAATGATGATGTAAGATGGTAATATGAATGCATGATATAAAATGCTATCATGATTGCATGATGTTAAGTCTCATATAGGACACAGCTATGGTTTTCCTTGCACATCATTCAGACTCTCAAAGGATGGTGATTCGTCCTTGTTCCAACCATGGACCAGAATTTTCCTTATCTCGCTAAGGATTATAGGTTATCCTTGCTCCACTGGGGATGTGATAAAAAATTTTAGTCTCAAGAATTTGGACTGCAACGTTTCTCAATTCGAAAGGCTCAATCATTTTCCTGACAAATTAAGGGTATTGCCAATAATTTAGGGACTATTCAACTGATCAGGTTGATGTCTTTGATTTCTATAGGATTCTAATAGAATGCATGGGTCAATTTTGTTTAGCTTAAAATGGTTTTTCTTGAGATGTGGCTTGCGAAAGCTAGAAGTGGTTTGGTGTATGGTCATGCTGAATGAGTGTTTGGACGTAAAATGTGCATGATCTTAATGATCGGGGTGTATGTAGAATTCCCTGTGCCTTTCTTTTCCTTTCGATGTAATATCAAGATGCCTTAATGCATATTTTAGTTAATTATCAAACATTATCAGTTAAATGACAAGTGTAATGTGAATTGTATAAGGGTTAAAAGAAATAAGACAATATTTATTTATGACAACAAAGAGACATAACTCAGTATACTATTTGACAAGCAATTGATAGGGTAACAAGAAATATGATCTTTGGGGTGAAAGATGCCTCTGACAATCATGACATGGATATTCTTTAGGTGCTTTTCAGAATCCTTCTCGATCAATGAATATGCCTAGCCTGAGCTGATCTTCGAAAGATCTCTAGGATTGCTTTGCATTGTCTTGTGGGTGTTCTTGATCCATGCCCCATCAAAATTAATGCTCTTCAGTTGCCCTTGCGAATTTTCAGCTGTAGTTGGGTTGGTTGCTTAGATGCCCTTTTCAGATTTTTATCCGGACCTCTTTTTGTTTTTTTTCTTTGTTTCTTTTGTTTTTTTTGGTTTTTTTATTTTGTTTTTTGTTTCTGAAAGATGGCTTTTTAGGTTTTGTCTTTTACGTAATTTGAGTTGACTGGGTTGGGCAAGACATTACCGTCTATTTCTGACAAGATTAGGGCCCTTCCGGAGAAGGCTTGCTTCACGGCATATGGTCTTTCCTAATTAGGGGTTCATTTGCCTCAAGTATCGTTATGAATTGGAAGGAACTTCTTTAATACCAATTTGCCTGGGTAAGATCATCGTGGATGCATCTTTTTGTTAGAGGCTCGAATCATGCATCTTTGATGCATTTAACCATGGCCAATGCATTTTTCCTTGATGAGATTGAGCTATTCGTATCTGTTCTTGACCTGTTCAGCCTTTCTAAGTTTGGTTTCCATCAAAACTCTAAGAGAAGCGATTTCGACTTTAATAAGCAATATAACTTTCATCCCATAGACAAAAGAGAATGGGGTAGCATTCGTGGAAGTTTGAACTGAGGTCGGATAGGCATGAGGTGCAAAGGATAGCTTCTCATGCCAATCTTTGTTAGTTTCAACCATTTTCTCAACCATTCTTTTAATGTTTTTGATGGCTGCCGTAATTGCCCTATTCATGTTTGGGCGATAAGGATGGAATTATCATACTGGATCATGAACTATGAAAGGTCTAGTGGTGCAGAGCTTTCTTCAAAACCTTCTTTAGAATCAACTTTGCTAGTGCAGATTGATCGTTCGAAATTGATCTTTAAAGACCCATCAGACACATTTATGTCACTATCATTAGGACACCTGAAAGGGTAAGGAAATAGATATTGCAAAAGGCACACACACAACCAAAGATTTGGATAAAAACGGGGGCAAAAGAGTAATGAAGACAAAAAGGTTGAAAAGTGATTTGGACACACAATATGGAATGATATATGCAAAGTCATTTCATTGATAATACTTGATAAAAATGCCCCTTACATAGGACACCTACCTACCTTTGGGCGAGGGCAGGTAGGTTTTCATTTCTTGATATCACATAAAAAGGGGCAAGAAAAGTGCAAGGGCTTCTATCATGACCCCGTCATCAAAATCTAGTCTTGGTGGAAGGACACAAATTCTGTGGCTCAGTATTTAATCATGTTTGCAGCTGGCTCACAGTGGTTTGGTAAAGGATTAGTAGTAACATTTGGTCCCTGGTTCGTCCCGAACTGTAAGACTTTTGCATTGATTAGATTTTACATATTTTGCTTGAAATTCATGCAGTTCTCAATATCATGCCCCGCTGCCCCAACATAGTATTCACAGTAGACGTTAGGGTTGTACCATGGCAGGTATGGCAGCTTTTTTTTTTGAGACATAGATCGGAGCCACTAAGTGATTTTGGAGCAAGGTTTGGTAGAGCTCCTTATAGTTCATAGAGATGGGATCAAAATGTTGTCTTGGTTGATTTCACCTCGATTGCCAAGTGCATTATTGGTTATTCGATTGGCAGTTTGGTGGACCTTTGGAGGGTAGCCTTATAGTGGGTTTGATGGGATTGCAAGGGATGGGTTATAAGTGGTGGCATAGATTGACTGTGGGGATATTGTGATAGGCATTCTTGAGTAGCGAAGGTTCGGTGCTTGATGTTATCTCGGCTGAGATAAGCCAGCATAATTTATAGCATTGGCCATTTCTTCCTTTTTTTCACTAGCAATGGGCTTCTTACTTAATCCAGCAGTTTTCATAATAGACATTCTACCACTTTTAATGGCAGCATCAATCATTTCTCCAGAGAGAACCAAGTTTGCAAATTTCTTGGTGGCGTTCCCCGTCAGCTTCCTGTAATAAGGAACACGTAAGGTGTGAATGAAAGTGACTATCATTTCTTTTTCTATAAGGAAAGGCTGGACTAAGGCTGCTTCTTTTCTCCACCTTTGGGCATATTGTCTAAAACTTTTTGTGGATCTCTTCTCGAAATTCATCAGGGAAAGTCGATCCAGTGCCCAATCTGACACGTGCTGGTATTGATTTAGAAAGGCCTTAGCCAGGTCCGCCCATGATTGGATTTTAACATAGTATAGCTTGATATACCATCGAGTTACTGCCCTCGTAAGGCTATGTTGGAAGCAATGGATGAGGAGCTTTTTGTTTTTCTCATACCCGACCATCTTTCGCAAGTACATTCAGATATAGACAGAAGGATCAATGGTTCCATTAAACTTTTTAAACTTTAGGACTTTAAACTTTGGGGGAATGACAAGGTTGGACATTAAAGATAGCGATTGAGTGTCAAGAGCTCTGAACTTATCAGTCCCCTCGATAGCTTGGAGGTATTTTTCCAGTAGCTAGAATTTGCTCACTTCTTCTATAGTCATAGTGGACTTTTAACCTTCTATTTTTTCTAGTTCCTCATGGTCAAGGGCTATCATATCTACTGATGAAACTCTCGCATTCATCCCTTGAGTATCGAGAATAAATTAACCTACTGCAATGGGATTTAGGTAGATGATTGGTGGAGCCTGAGTGGTAGGTGTAGGAGCGGGCTGTTGTTCTTGTCTAGGTTCCTCTTGGGCGGGTTTGGGATTATTAGCAGGGAGACCTTTAACATTGGGAGAATCGTTCCTTGTTTCAGCAGTGCTAGCTTGCCCTTTTTTTCATAGAGGCTATCATTAGTTCCATAAGTCTCGCCATATGACCTTGCATTTTCTTTTGTTGACGGAGCATCTGGTCTTATGATTCCTTAACCATTAGCTCAAGTCGCTCAATGCTAGCTTCATGATCACTCTCCATGATTTGTTAACGGTGTCTCATGTTATGGCGATGCAAGATGTTAGGTTTTGTTTTCCTGATTAACCTAGGAGTCCCTTACACTTTTATGGCCCAATTCTTGTATTAGACTTCTACTTGAAAATGTATTTATTGATATGTGTCTATGATGTAATGATGAGTTAAGATAATGAATGATCAATGTAAGTGTAGAAAGGTAAAAGTAAATATGCATATGCATTGGAGACAATTAAATCCTGGAACAGCTTCGTTGATAACATTTTTCATAAACCCCCCCAAAAAAGAAAAGGTCCCTTGTTGAACACCGGACCAAAATAATTGTCCCAAAATAATGATGGTCATAATAATCATGATGAGATGATGCGTGCGTCATAACATAAACAAAGGGAAATGAGTTAGTTAAATGTATAAGAGGCAAATGTAAGAAATTGAAGAATTTGATAACATCAGAGAAAAATACTCATAACATGTCTCAACCAAGGTGGTGAAATTAGAAAAGGGTAGGTATCAACATGCCAAGATGCAATCTACCCCTTCATGAGGTGATGTAATATCTTATTGTGATAGAAAAATAACCGACTAGTGGTAATATTCATTTATCACCACTAGTGCAGATGCGCGTTACAACCATGACTCGGACAGCATAACAGCTTACAGTGTTAGACATTGTGAACGATGGTTTTTGCTCACCGCCACTTATTTATACAAAGGTTAGCCGTCGTTTGGGTAGCACAACGACATATCATGATAAATTATAAAAATACAGATGTGGGTGACAATTATACACTTATTCTCACCTACATAATTATGGTAATTAGGAGCAAAGGCTAGGAATGTTTCCCCGAGTGACCTTATTCTTCGGGTATTCTAGTAGCATTCTGGTATGGTTTGACATGGTTTAGCTCGTAGGGCTCACTAAATGAGGTTTAAGTTGATGCCCAAATAGGTATCCGAATTGTTCCTCCATCCGATAAGGACAGTCAAGGGACCCCGATCCTAAACCCATCATAGGTTTGGCAAAATAGGTTTGATCAGTTGGATGTATTTCCCTATGTAAATACGGAGGGTTACTTATGAGAGATATAGGTAATTTACATCTAGAAAGTTATTGCCATGCTATGCAGCGTGTTACTCTCGAAGACAGATAGCTCACTTCCTCCTAATGATTGGATTATAACCATGCCATGGAGTTTGGCGGGATGCTAATGCACATGCAAATGCGCAGTATGTGACGGGGAAACAAGTAAACCTTTTTGTTTACTTTTGAATTACCATTTTTATTAAGCTAATGATTATTCAAAAATAAGACAATCCTAAAAATCATGTCAAATAAAAATTAGATGATAAAATGACAAAAGGGTCATGGTTAAATAATGATCGAAGATCGAAAGAATCGGGAACCTAGAAAGACATGGCTAGTTATTGGCCTAACTCCCTATACTGTCCCCAGCGGAGTCGCCATATGTGTCATAATGTACCCTAGGGTGGATCCTTGTGGCTTTAAGAATATGTATGACTTAGAATATTTTCCTGGCTTGGAAATGTCTTGTTGATCGAGATTTTTATTTGGCAATGTGATGAGAACAAGAATGTACGGATTCTCGACTTGTGGTACTATGAAATGGATCATAAGATGAATCGCTCATCTTATTGGTCTCGGATGACCATCAAGAAATGGTCAATGCTTGGAGTCGCCGCCAATCATTTCGGGCTAGGCATGATCAGATGACTATTGAAACCTATGTTATGAGTTACAAAACTCAAAACATCGATCCCATAGTCTACGTAATGCAAAGATTCACCATTTGGGTTCGTGAGTTGGTTACGCATGATAAGGTATGAACCTCTTCACGATGCCAAAAATTGGTACCTTACTAGCTATGTCTTAATTTTACTTGGAAACGTTTTAAAAATATGAATGCACATAATTATCACAAAGAAATCATGTTAATAGGGCAATAAATGAAATAATATAACATGGATCATTCAATGCAATGATAAAAAAAATGGGTGGACTATGAGAATTTATCTCACCATTGGCATCGATTATCTAGGAATAACCGAATCGACCATTTTTGAGATGCATATGGATTTCTTGATTAAACGAGGTTTGTTTGACATATTCATGGAAATCCGAGAAGGAGAATTTAATTGCAATTGAAAGACAAGGTTGGAGTATCCCTTTGAAAAGGTGAGGTTGGAGTATCCCCATTCGGTGTAAAATATGTTCGTGCCTTGATAGGAGCCAATAGGATGTTAAAGTATGTTCTTGAGTCCGATCGGAGTGATACGGAGACATTCGAATGCTCGAGACGAAATTCGAGAAAACAACTTATTTTGACCATACCAAAAATAAGGGACAACATTGTGTTATCCTGCTTCACAAATTTATTTTAAATTGGTTTGAAGGATTTAGAGGGTGGACAAGATATGACTAGAAAGCTAACTTGACGAGGGTCAATCTAAAAATATTCCCAATGTCCTAAGAAGTCATTTTCCAAGGGAATAAATTTTCAAATTCAGATTGATTGTACTTCTAGTAGAGCATAGGGACAATGTGTGTCAAAATTTGAAAAATCACCCTGGACTCATTTGGCATCAAAAAATTGCAAGTGATACCTTTCTGAAAAGAGAATTTCATTAATATTTTAGGAAAAATATTTGAAAAATTTGGAAAAATCATTTAGTGGGCCTGAAAGGCCCAACCATAATACATGTTTGAATTCTAGAGGTTCCGGACAGTTTAGACTTGAAAGATCATAACTCTCTCATCTGAAATGATCCCAGGGTGAACAAAACCTTGTTTTAAAGGTATTTTGACACACTTTCTGAGAAAAATATCATAAAATTCACTGAAAATCGTTTGGGATTTTAAAATGA
>JBBYHO010470008.1:0-24538 GCA_038382025.1 Adansonia gregorii
GTGTGCCATTGACTTGCGAGCTTTTGTAAAGGTGCCATTGACTTGTAGGCTTTGAAAAAGATGCCACTGACTTATGGGCTTCAAAAGGTTACCATTGACTTATGGGCTTTTGTAAAAGTGCCACTAACTTATAGGCTTTAAAAGGGTGCCACTAACTTATAGGCTTTAAAAGGGTGCCACTAACTTATGGACTTTGAAGAGGTTGCAACTAACTTGTGGGCTTTAAAAGAGGGCCACTGACTTATGGGCTTTTGTAAAAGTGCCACTAACTTATGGGCTTTGAAGAGGTGCCATTCACTTATGGGCTTTAAAAGGGTGCCACTGACATCTAGGCTTTTGTAAAAGTGCCACTAATTTATGGGTTTTAAGAGGTGCCACCGACTTGTAGGCTTTGAAAGGGTGCTGATAACTTTTTTATAAAATTTTATGACAAAAGTTTATGATAAAATTTCTCAATGAAAGGGTTTTGACACTAGTTCTTGGCAAAATGCTTGACAAAGCTTTTAACGAATGTTCTCAACAAAAGTTTTTGATGATAGTTTCTGGATAATAATTTTTTGGCATCGGGCCTTTGATAGTAGTTTTTTGATAAAAAGGGTTTTGACATAAAGGATGAGGACGAAAAAACCTTACCTAAAAGAAACTTGGTTTGCGAAGCTTAGAGTACTTACCAAGAATTCCTTAAAGGTTCAATGAACCTGCCTTGGAGTGATATTGTAAAAATGATGATGTATAATGGTAATGTGAATGCATGATGTGGAATGCTATCATGAATGCATGATGTGAAGACTAATATGGGAGATAGCAATAGTTTTTCTTATACATCATTCAAGCTTTCTTAGGGATGGCGATTTGTCTTTGATGTAATTATAGGTGAAAATTTTCCTAACCTCGCTGAGGATTGTAGGTTGTCCTGGCTCCATTGAGGATATAACCCAAAATTTAGTCTTAAAAGCTTGGACTATTGCTTTTCTCAATTCAGAAGGCTTAATCATTTTCCTGACAAATGGAAAGCATTGCCAACAATTTGGAGACTGTTTGCTTGATTAGGTTAATGTCTCTAGTTTCAATAGGATTATGATAAAATGAATGGGTCAATTTTTGGTTAACTTAAAATGGTTTTTCTTAAGATATGGCTTGTGAGAACAAGAAACAGTTTGGTGTATGGTCATGCTAAGCAGTGCTTGGATGTGAAAAGTGCATGATCTTGATGATCAAGGCATCAGTTCCCTATGTTTTTTTTCTTTTCGATGTAATATCAAGATGTCCTGATGCATACTTTAGTTGATTATCAAACATTATCGGTTAAATGATAAGTGTAATATGAAGTGTATAGAGGTTAAAAAAAATTAGGTAATATTTATTCATGACAACAAAGAGATATAACTCAATATATTTTTTGACAAACAAGTGATAGGGTAGCCAAAAAGATGATCTTTTGGGTGAAAGATGTCTCCGACTATCATGACATGGATATTCTTTAGGTGCTTTTTAGAATCTTTCTCGAACAATTGATATGCCTAGCATGAGTTGATCTGCAGAAGATCTCTAGGATTGCTTTGCATTGTCCTATAAGTGATCTCCGTCTATGCTTCATCAAAATTGATCTTTTCAAGTTACCCTTATGGGTTCTCAACTGTGGTCCGGTCGGTTGCCCAAATGCCCTTTTTAGATTCTCTTCTGGACCTCTTTTTGTCATTTTTGTTTTTATTTTTTTTCATTTTTGTTTTTTGTTTATTTATTTTTTTTCTTTTTCTCTTTATTTTTTTGTTTGTTTTTGTTTTTTTTCTCTTTTTTGGAGGATGCCTTTTTAGGTTTTCACCTTTTTGCGTGAAATATTTCTTGATGAAATCTGAGTTGACTGGGTTGGGCAAGACATTGCCATCTATTTCTGACAAGATTAGGGCCCTCCCAAAAAAGGCTTACTTCATGATATATGGTCCTTCCCAATTAGGAGTCTACTTGCCCTGTGCATCTTTGTGAATTGGAAGGATCTTCTTCAATACCAATTTGCCTAGGTGAAATTGTAATGGGCACATCTTTTTATCGTGGTCTCAGATCATACATTTTTGATACATTTGACCATGGCAAATGGCCTTCATGCATTTTTCCTCGATGAGGTTAAGCTAGTTATATCTATTCTTAACCTATTTGACTTTTTCAAGTTTGGTCTCCATCAAGACTCTGAGAGAAAGGATCTCGACTTTGATAGGTAATACAGCTTCCATCCCATAAATAAGAAAACATAAGGTAGCACCCATGGAAGTGCAAACTAGGGTCCGATAGGCATGAAGTGTAAAGAATAGCTTTTCATGCCAGTCTTTTTAAGTCTCGACCATTTTCTCAACTATTCTTTTAATGTTTTTGTTGGCTGCCTCGACTGCTGGCTGCCTCGATTGCCCAATCATCTTTGGGCGATAAAGGATAAAATTATGATGCTGGATCTTGAACTGTGAGCAGACCACTTGCATCATTCTATTGTTTAAGTTGCTTACATTGTCTATGATGATTTGGTTTGGGATGCTATATCTGCAGAAGATGTCCCAATTAACAAACTTTTAGACAGTTGATCTAGTGACATTAGCATACGAGGCAGCCTCTACCTATTTGGTGAAATAGTCGATTGCTACCAAGATAAAATGATGCCCATTGAAAGCTCTAAGGGTGATTGGCCTAATTACATCCATGCCCTACATGGAGAATGGCCATGGGGCTATCATGACATGAAGTGGTGCTAGAAGGAATTAATCTTGTCCACATAGATTTGACACTTATGGCATTTTTGGGTATAATTGATGCAGTCTCTCTCGAAGGTCAACTAGTAATAACCCATTTTCATGATTTGCTTGGCCATCCAATGTCTAGTAGCATGTGTGCCATAAATCCCCTCATGAACTTTTGCAAGGATCTTTTTAGCTTCATGAGTGTCAATGCATCTAAGAAATACCTGATCATGACTCCTTTTGTTTAAGATTTTTCCATCAAGAACAAATCCCACAGCTAGCCTTCTGATAGTCCTTTTATCAGTTTTGGTTGCATGTTTGGGATATTGTTGATCCTTGATGTAATGAAGGATGTCATAGTACCATGGTAGGCTATCCTTTTTTTTTTAACATTATGACAATGAACCAGAGTTGTGCAGATGCTCATCTAGATGAAAGAAATACCTGACTCTTGGTTGACTTTAAACATGGATGATAAGGTAGCCAAAGCATAAGTTATTTGGTTCTCTTCTCGAAGTAGGTGTCAAAAACTAATATCATCAAATTCTTTCTTTAGCTATGCTATCAGCTTCTCATACTGCATTAGCTTGGCATCGCAAGTTTGCCACTCTCCTTTCAATTGGTAGATGACTAGGTTCGAATCACTGAACACCTCTAATATCTTAACATCCATCTGAATGGCTACTTGAAGCCCTATGACACAAGCTTCATATTCTATAATATTATTCGTGTAGTCAAAATTTAGCTTTGTTGTGAAAAGATAAAGACTCATGTTAGGTGACATTAATATTACCCTAATTCCATGTCCTAGAGCATTTGATGCTCCATCAAAATACATCTTCCAAGATGGATCTTGGTTGAAGGCATCTTTATTCTCAGAAATGTACATTAGATCTTTATATAGGAAGTAAAAAGGTAAGGGTTCACAGTCATCTGCTGCTCGACTTGCCAAAAAGTTAACTATTGCACTGCCTTTGATGGCCTTTTGACTAACATAGGCAATGTCGTATTTATAAAGTAGGACTTGCTATCTAGCTAGCCTTCCTGATAATGCAAGGGCTTCGCATAGATAATTGATAGGATCAAGCCTTGCAATCAACCATATAAGTGTGATACAGTATGTACTGCTGAGTCTCTTGGCTGTCCACACTAAAGCATAGCATAACTTCTTGACCGTAAAGTAATTGCACTTGCATTCTGTAAACTTTTTGCTTAAGTAGTAGATTGCTTGTTCCTCTTTTCTTGACTCATCATGTTGCCCTAATACACAACCCATAGACTTGTTGAAGACTACCAAGTAAAGGATTAAAGGTTGATCTGGCACTGGTGGTACTAACACTAGCAGGCTTAACCGATAATGTTTGGCTTTATCAAAGGCTTCTTGACATGCCTTATTCTAGTTTCCCAAATTTTGTTTGTGAAAGAGCTAAAAGATGGGGTTGCATTTGTTAATGAGCTGGGATATGAACCTAGCAATGTAGTTTAGTCTCCCCAAAAAGCTTTTCACTTACTTTTGAGTTTAAGGTGTTGGCATATTTTGAATGGCTTTAACTTTGTCTGGGTTAATTTCAATCCCTTTTTTGCTAACTATAAAGCCTAGAAGCTTACCCAAAGTAACTCCAAAGGTACATTTAGCAGGATTCAATTTGAGTTAAAATTTTCGTAGCCGCTCAAAAAGTTTCTGAAGGTCTGTGACATGCTCATCCTTTTTTGTTGACTTGGAAATCATGTCATCAATGTAGACCTCAATTTCTTTGTGCATCATGTCATGGAATAGGGCTACCATGGCCTGTTGATAGGTTACCTTAGCATTTTTAAGTTCGAAGGGCATGACATTATAGGAAAATATCCCCTACATGGTTATAAAAGTTATTTATTTTCATGTCTTCAAGTGCCATCTTGATCTGGTTATAGCCTTAGAATCTATCTATGATGGGGAACAAAAAATTCTTGATCGTGTTATCTACCAAAGTGTCAATATAGTGAGTGGGAAGTTATCCTTAAGACTAACTCGATGGAAATCCTGATAATCAACATACATTCATACTTTGCCATCTTTCTTTACGGTGGGGCTATATTGGCAACCCATTCTAGATATTTGGCTACTCCAATAAACCCTACATCAAACTGTTTCTTAACTTCCTCTTTAATTTTGAGAAGTATTTTCGGCTTCATCCTCATTAACTTTTGCTGGATTGGTTTGCATCCAAGCTTAATGGGAAGCTTATGGACTACTATATCAGTGTCTAGTCTTGGCATGTCTTGATATGACCTAGCGAATACATCTCGATATTTCTAGAGTAGATCTATTAGCTTGGTCCTAGTTGTTGACTTTATAGAGGTCCTAATTTTAACCTCCTTTCGATCCTTCTAAGCACCTAGATTTAATACTTCCATTGGGTTTTTATGAGGTATGATCTGCTTTTTTTCTTACTCAACTAACTATAAGAGGTCTAGGGTTACAAAGCTTTCTTTGAAATCTTCTTCAAAATTGACTTCACTAGTGCAAATTAACTATTCAAAGTCGATCCTCAAAGGCGTATCAGGGACATCCATGTCACTGTCATTAGGACACCTGAAAGGGCAAAGAAATAAACATTGTAAAAGGCACACACACAACTCAGGGATTTGGATAAAAATGATGGTAAAAGTGTAATGGAGACAAAAAGGTTGAAAAGTGATACAAAATATGGAATGATATATGCAAAAGTCATTTCATTGATAATGTTTGATAAAAAAAATGCCCATTATGTAGGACACCTATCTGCCTTTGGGTGAGGGAAGGTAGGTTTTCATTTCTTGACGTTACATGAAAGGGATAGAAAAAGTGCAGAGGGCTTCCATCATGACCTTATCATCAAAATCAAGTCTTATTAGAAGGACACAAATTTTATCGCTCGATGTTTTAGAGATAGAAGTTGTTAAGTGCCCTGTTTAGGATTATTAAGACATCTTTAGCCTTTCGCTCTTTTGATTGGCCTGGATTAATTTGACCTCTTGATCAAAATATCTCATGCAGAGATTAAAAAAATTGTCGGCTTTGACTCTATCTCTCGACCTAATGATGTGTCATCTCCCTATTGTAGATCCTCTTTTCTTGTTGGTTTTTTGAATGTGTATTAGCCTTAAATCCTAAGCTTTTTTTTGTTAGCTTGAATGGTGACCTATAGGGCTCGAGCCATCCCTTGTAGATTCTTGCCAAGCCCTCTTCCAACACTGTAACCTTTACTAATGATCATTTTTAAACCTAAGTGGGTACTCTTCAACAAGTGGGGTTTAACTATTGGCAATACTTCTCCCATAAATGTTGCATTAACAAACTTAAAGGATTGGAAGGATAATTCCAGTGCATCTTCATTAGGCTCTACATAAATATCCTTAGTAAAAGTAATGTCAATCATTTTTTCTTTAGCCTCATTGGTGACTACTTTGTCATTTATCATAAATTTAAGCTTCTTATGGAGAGAATATGGGATAGCTTTAGCAGAGTGTATCCATGGCCTTCCTAATAGGCAGTTGTAAGAAGGATTAATATCCATAACTTGAAAGTCCACTTCATATATACATGGGCCTATCTGAAGCTGGATTATGATACTTCCAATTACTCCATGACATGTTTCATCACAAGCTTGGACTATAGTGTGGCTATTCTTAATGTTGGACTAATCGATAAGGAGTTTGCTTAATGCAGTCATAGGCATGACATTAAGGGCTGACCCATTGTCTATGAGTACCTTGGGCAAAATACATCCTTTGCAATGGGTAGTGATATGTAAAGCTTTATAACTACCCTTGCCTTCGACTGGGATCTTATCATTAATGAAGGAGATATAGTTATCGGCCATAATATTGTTCACTAACCGATCCAACTTGTCCACAAGGACGTTCGAGGGCATATATGTTTCGTTTAGCACCTTTAGTAATGCATTTCGGTAAGCCTCTGAATTAAGAAACAGAGATAGCACAGAAATCTTTGTGGGTTGTTTGCTTAACTGCTGTACAATGTAGTATTCATTGTGCTTAATGAACTTAAGAAACTTTGTGGCTTTTTTTTCAATTACTGCTTTCTTAACTTTCTTGGGCTCTAAATTCTTTATTTGGGCCTGGGTGTTACTAGTGCTTGGAAATGCATCAACCTTTTATTTTTCTTAAGCTGGGGGAGTGTAAAACCTACTACTACGAGTTAGATGACTAACTCTTAATAGTTCTATTACATCAGTTGAGAGAGTTAGTTCTCCGATCATCACTACCTGATTCTCGTATTTTCATGGGATAAATTTGTTGCTCTTATACAGGAATGGTTTAGGTACTTCTAACTAACTTTGGTGTAGGTGTCAAAGAACTAACCTCAAAACTCGACTTGCCATAAAGAATAAGGGGTCGATTTCTCCCATAAGGTAGCTTTATGGCTTTATCTCCTATCATGTTGATAGACTCAGCAAATAAGTGTGATCTCATGATAGAATTCTCTTTGGCCTTTATTCATCATTCTTTGAACCATGGACCTAAACTCCCTACATGTTTATAGGGTATGACCTACAACTGTATGGAAGTCACAAAAGTCGTTAGGATTATCTTCGAATTTTCTTGTTGCGTTGAGCAACCTGACTTGAATCAATGCTTGCCAGACCAAAAACATTAGCATCCTTACATCTTTTATGCTTGCCCTTATTGCATGTTTATTCTCAATGTCGATCATGTTTGTAGCAGGCTCAAAGTGGTTTAGTAAAGGATTGACAACAACATTTGGTCTTTGTTTCATCCCAAACTGTAAGACTGTTGAGTTAATTAGATTTTGTACATTTCATTTAAAAGATATATCATTTTCAATGTCATGCCCTGCTACCTCAACATTGTATTCACAATAGCAGTTAGGGTTATAACATTACAGGTATGGCAGCTTCTTTTTTGGGACATAGATTGGGGTCACTAAATGATTATGAAGCAAGGTCTGGTAAAGCTTCTTATAGGTCATAGGGATGGGATCAAAATATTATCTTTGTTGATTTGCCCCCCGATTGCTAAGCGCATTATTAGCTGATTGATTGGTGCTTTGGTGAACTTACGGAGGGTAGCTTTACGATAAGTTGGATGGGATTACAAATGATGGGTTATAGGTTATAGCATTAATCGGCTAAGAGGGGATGATGATAAAGTGAGAATACAGCGTGATTGGGTAATAAGGGTCAGGTATTTGATGTCGTTTTGGCTGAGATGAGCTAGCATAACTTATGGCATTGGCCTCTCCTTCCTTTTTTTACTAGCAATAGGCTTCTTGCTTGATCCAAACATTTCCCAGCTAACATTCTACCACTCTTAATGGCTACGTCAATCATTTCTCTAGAGGACAAGGTTTGCAAATTTCTTGGTGGCATTTCTATGAGCTTCTCATAATAAAGAGTGCGTAACATGTGGATGAAAATGACTGTCATCTCTTTTTTTGTAAGGGGAGGCTAGACTAGGGCTGCTTCTTCTCTCCACCTTGGGGCTTATTGCCTCAAGCTTTTAGTGGATCTCTTCTCAAAATTCATCAAGAAAAGTCAATCCAGCACCTAATCCGACACATGCTATTATTGATTCAAAAAGGCCTTAGCCAAGTCAGCCCATGATTGGATTTTCATATTGTCTAGCTTGATATACCACCGAGCTGCTGCCCTAATGAGGCTATGTTGAAAGCAATGGATGAGAAGCTTTTCATCTTTCTTGTACCTAGCCATTTTTCATAGGTATATTCGAATATAGATAGAAGGGTCAGTGGTTCCATTAAACTTTTCAAACTCTGTGACTTTGAATTTAGAGGAACGACAAGGTTGGACACCAAAGATAGCAATTATGCATCAAGAGCTCTAAACTTGTCATTCCCTTCGATAGCTTGGAGATGTTTTTCCAGTAGCTAGAATTTGTTCACTTTTGCCACAGTCATGGTGCTCTTTTAACCTTCTATTTTCTTTGGTTCCTTATCGTCAAGGGTTATCAGATCTACTAATGAAACTCTAGCATTCACCCCTCGAGTACTAGGAATGAATTGACCCATCGCAACAGGATTAAGGTAGATGACTGGTAAAGCCAAACGATAAGTGTAGGAGTGGGCCATTGTTCTTGCCTAGTTTCCCCTTAGGCAAGTTCTAGATTATTGGCAAATGGACTTTTAACATTGGGAGGATCATTCCTTGTTTTAATAATGCTGGCTTACCTTTTTTCTTTCATAGAGGCAGTCATTAGTTCCATAAGTTTTACAGTTTGATTCTGTAATTCGTATTGCTGACAAAGCATCTAGTCTTGTGATTCTTAACCATTAGCTCAAGTCACTTAACATGAGCTTCGTGATCACTCTCCATGATTGCTTACGATGTCATATGTTGTAGCGGTGCATAATTAAGGTTCCATGTTCCTGATTGACCTTAGAATCCCTTACACTTTTATGGCCCAATTCTTGTATTAGCTTTTGTTTAAAAATGCATCTATTGATGAGCATTTATGATGTAATCACGAGTTAAGATAATAAATGATTGATGCAAGAGTAACGAAAAATGGTGAAATTAAATATGCATATGCATTGGAGACAATTGATTCTTGGAATAGCTTCATCAATAACATCATTCATTGAGTCACAAAAGGGTTTTTCTTTTACGACATGATTACATCTGAAAGTATCTAACATGATTACATTGCATAATCACATGATCGAGAAAACCCAACAGTCATTGCTTATGATCTCCAATAGGTACAATGTCTGATCTTGTGGATCGAGCTACTTCAATCTTGTCATCTGCCTCTTATTAAGCCATTTGAACTTATTTAGTGAGGTGCTGATGTTGTTCTTGGTAGTTTAAATGTGCTTGGTCGATTGTCACTTGCCAATCTAATTCGCGTTGCTCGGAAGCCTATGTTAGCTTATTGATATGACCATGATGATCTTAAAGAGACTGTTCTAACTCTTGGATTCTATGAATGTAAGCTTCATTTTCAACCCTGGTGGCCCTCACATCTCGCATTTCAGCCTCTAGTCTTTGATTCCTTCATTGGTAGGTGGAACCAAGAGCATGTGCCCTCGTGAGCTTTTTTTTTGCTAGATTTGACTTCCTCCTTTTGCTGACTTAGCTCACCATTGAGAGTGGCAACTTTCGTTTCCCATTCGAGTGATGTCTTGCTAATTCTTCGAGACTTATTAGGTTTTTAAAGTATCACATAGTCCTTGGTTAGGCTCTAGAGGTTATCTTTGAAGCGATCCCATTCTTGAACGACTTGATCCATTTCACCACTCCTAAGATAGATATCCATCTCTAGCTGGCCCTTTTCCTCCTTAAGTCGAGAGATTTTTGTAGCAAAAGATGCATTTTCTAGCTCGAACTCCCTCCTAAATTGCTCGATCTCAGAAGACGATTCCTCCATTAGGATTTGCAGTATCCCAGAGTTGGGGGGTGGTAATGGATCATTGACATGATGAAGTCTCTATTCTTTATAACCAGGTGTGGTAGAGCTTCCTCTTTAGTATTTTTTTCACATAATGGATCTTCTTTTAAGCTTGGAAAGCTAACTGGACTTTCACTTTATAATTGGGCTCTCTGTATTCAAAATCCCAATGTCCCAAGTCTTCAAAGAATAGGATGAATTGCTAGCACTGGAACTGATGCAACACTAAAAGAGGAGCATAACTTGTATTTCCCCATAATCCTAAAAGCGGCACACAAGTGTAGTCTCTATATTTGTACATAATCAACTGAGGGAACACCTATTGGGCGCTCCACATGATTTCTTCCTTCTTGACATTTTGTAATTTCTTAATCCAATGCTTTTCTATCTTATCTTGATGACATTCTTTTTCTAATACTGTGGAAAGAGGACTGCTCTTGAAGAAGACACTTTGCTTGACTCTCCCTTTCCTAACATAAAGATGACCTAAGAGCCATATCTAGAGCAATGGGGTATAACCAATAAACCTTCATGTTCCCATTCTTTTACCAAAGCTGAGGGCACAGATGGTTTTGGTGATAATGGTGAAAGCAGGGTTGATATTGCAACATAAGCAAGAAAAAAAATCTATAACTATTGCCTCTACATAACCCAAAGTCTTTAGGAATATAACATGCCCATAGATTGTAGAGCATAGAAATCTTGAGCTTTCTTTTGATCAGAAAAATTTACCATTGCCTCTTTCAAGCTGACCTAAGAGATGCATTCGTTACTCCCTTTTATTTTAACATGACTATCAACCCATACTTTTGTGACTCCAAGAATTTACCTCAACCTCTTCTTAAATGGAAAAGGCGTTAGCCTCGTGTAGTAAATTTGATCTGACTTGGCCTTTTCTATGTTAAGCAGTGCTGTGTACTCATCCATGGTAAGGACTAAATTTTATTGGTTGAAGGTGAACCATCAGTAGGTCAGATTCCAAAATTGTGCCATTGCTCGCAACAAGCCATCATCCAATCGAACTCGAAGTAAGAGAGCTATATCCTCATACTTTTTAGTGAAGGCTTCTTTCGTGTTATTATCCCAATTGTCCCAAATATGCTTCAGTTCTTAACAATCATTCTAACAAAAACTGATCTTGACCTTTTCATGCATTTTTTAGACATAGTTAGGCTTTAGGATGTCCCCATCTTGACGTTGGCGACCTTCTGACCATGTTCTGACATTTTCAAAAGACTCGATAATTGAGATAAGTTGTTGCTCCATAAATAATGCCCCTTCCTGAACACCGAACTAGAATAATTATCCCCAAATGATGATAGTCATGATGGTTATGATGAAATGATGCATGCACCAAAACACAAACAAAGGGAAAATAAGTTAGTGGAATATATAGTAGACAAATGTAAGGAAATAAAGAATTTAAGAACATAAAAAAAATCATAACATGTCTCAACCAAGGTGGTGAGATAAGAAACGAGTAGCATTTTGAACATACCAAGATGCAATCTGCCCTTCATGAGGTGGTGCAATATTTTATTTTGATGGAAAAATAATTGACTAATAGTAATATTCATTTATCACCACTAGTGTAGATGCATGTTAAGCCATTACTTGGACAGCATAATGGCTTTCCGTATAAGACATTGTGAATGATGGTTTTTGCTCACCATCAATTATCTATACAAAGGTTAATCGTCGATCGGGTAGCACGATGCCATGCCTTGATAAATGATAAAAATGCAATGCGGGTGACAATTATGTTCTCATTGTCACCTACATAATTATGGTAATTAAGAGTAAAGGTTAGGAATGTTTCCTTGAGTGACCCTATTCTTTGAGTATTCTAGCAGTGGTAGGTATAGTTTGACATGGTTTAGCTCATAGGGCTCACTATGTGAGGTTTAAGTTGATGCCTAAATAGGTATCCCAATTTCTCCTCCATTTAGTAAGGACAATCAAGGACCCTAATTCTAGACCTATCGTAGGTTTGGCAGAAGGCTTTGATCCATTGGATGTATTTCCCTATGCAAATGCAAAAGGTTGCTCACGAGAGACATAGGTATTTTACATCCCAAAACTTATTACCATGCCTATACGGAGGGTTACTCACGAAGGCAGATAGCTCACTTCCTCCTAATCATTGGGTTATAACCACGCCATAAAGTTTGGTAGGAAACTAATGCACTTGCAAGTGCAGGTATGTGACAGGGAAATGATCTAACCTTTTTGTTTGCCTTCGTATTACCATTTTTATTAAGCTGATGATTATTCAAAAATAATACAATCCTGACAATCATACCAAACAAAATATTTGTTGACAAAATGAAAAAAAAGGGTTATAGTTAAATAATGACCGAAGATCGAAAAACCAGGAACCTAACAAGACACAGCTAGTTATTGGCCTAACTCTCTATTATGTCCCCAGTAGAGTCGCCAAGCTATCATAACATACCTCGGGGTAGCACTCATGGATCTATGGGTGCGCATGATTGAAAATATTTTCCTCACTTGGAAAATTCTTATTGACCGAAACTTTTCTTTGGCGATGTGATAAGAACGAAAATGCACGGATTCTCGACTTGTGGTACAATGAAAGGGACCATAAGATAAATCATTCATCTTATTAGTCTCGGATGACCATCATGAAATGGCCAATGTTTGGAGTCGCCACCGATCATTTAGAGTTAGGCATGATTAGATGCCTATTGAAACCTATGTTTTGAGTTACAAAACTCAAAACATCGATCCCATGGTCTACGTAGTGCAAAGATTCACCGTTTGGGTTTAGGAGTTGGTTACGCATGATGAGGTACGAACGTTTTCATAATGCTCGAAATTGGTACCTTACTAGCTATGTCTTGTCTCAGTTTTGATTCTTTCAATCTTTGCCTGTCCTTATTTTAGTATAACCTTTTTTAATGCATGAATCTTATAGAAATAAACCAAGTTTTGATGAAAAAGATTCAATCTCATATACACCCTTGAAAGATAACGACTGTAGAGATTTTCAATAAAATAACCTCCAGATTTTACTTTGAAAATGGAATAATCCACTTTAGGCACTGGAGAGATACCCACAAGGAACATTACCTTTTATTTTATTTGAATGTTTTGAAAACATAAATGCAAATAATTATCATAAAGAAATCATGCTAGTAAGGCAATAAATGAAGTAAAATAACATGAATCATTCAATGCAATAACAAAAAAAAGGGATAAACTATTAGAATTTATCTCACAATTGGCATCGATTATTTAGCAATAACTGAATCAACAATTTTTTAGATACATCTGGGTTTCTTGATTAAATAGGGTTTGTTTGA
Organism: Adansonia gregorii; assembly: GCA_038382025.1. Lineage (NCBI taxonomy): Eukaryota > Viridiplantae > Streptophyta > Magnoliopsida > Malvales > Malvaceae > Adansonia > Adansonia gregorii. The sequence goes on from JBBYHO010470008.1 coordinate 13,463, forward strand.
CATATTCATGGAAGTCCAAAAAAAAGATTAATTGTAGTTGAAAGATAAGGTTAGAGTATCCCTTCAGAAGGATAGGGTTGGAGTATCCTCATGGATGACAAATCATTTTGATAAAGAAAAAATTTTAAATCTTGACAATTTTCAGAAGCAGGGTTGGAGTATCCTCTCAAAAGGCCAGGGTTAGAGTATCCCCATGGATGATAAATAATTTATCAAAGGAAGATTCTTTAGATCTTGATATTTGAAAAACGGGGTTAGAGTATCCTCTTGGAAGATTAGGGTTAAAGTATCCCCAAAAGTGACACGTCTGACATTTTTTAGAGAAGTCAAGTTGGAAAACATAAGTTGACAAAACTTTATGACTTATGAAATGTTTTACCATTTCGATAACTTTTGGAAAAGAAATTATTCAGAATAAGGATGCTGAAGATGTAAAATATCTTTATGCCTTGATACGAGCCTATGGGAGGTCAAAGCATGCTCTCTAGTCTAATCGGGGTGATACAGAGACGTTCAAATGTCTAAAGGTGAAATTCAAGTAAACAACTCAATTTTGACCATAACCAAAAATAAAGAACAAAGCAAAGTAGGGGGTATTTCTTATTTTCTTATATTTAAGGGTCCAAACTCAAGTCATTGACATTCAAACATCTATGACCGAAGGGAGAGAGTGGCATAAGCATCACGAACTCATTTGCACAGCCCTGAAGTAATTTGGGACCATGAAATAGCCTATTGATCATACCACCCAAAGTTTTGACTTAAAAACAAGGCATGAAGATTTCGAGAACAAGTGTAAGGCCATTTTTCATTGCAAAATCAGAAGTTTAGAGCACGTTCAATTAAGATTCCAGATCTAGAAAACTTAATTTTCCCTAAGATATTTTGCTAACTTTAAGGAAAATGCTAAGTTCATGCTAATCCTCATTAGTTGAAGTTAACATGCTTGGCTTAGGGAGGGTTTTGAAAATCAGTTTTGATAGCCATCAAACATGCATTTTGACATGAAGAAGACAACAAACACACAAGGGGATGGCACATAACATGAATAGGGATGCTAACTTTGCCAATGGTTTAGATAAAAAAAAGTGTTATGCATTATAATAAGAAAATATTATGGATGCTGAAAATGATAATGATTCATGCAAGCTAATATATAAATGTGCTTAAAATGTGTTAGGCTAATGATTCATACATGGATTAATCATAAAAGATGCATGGATATGGCATAAAGTGTATGAGCAAGAGCTATGAAAATAATAAGGATAAAGTGAGTCATTTTCCAAATAAAAGAGGCATTAAGGCATCCAAATCTTAAACTAATATAACCAAAAGCCATATAAATGCATGATAATCCTAAGAGGGTTATGGAAACATGGAGAGCTCACTAAAATGATGAAGATGCTAAAAAACAGAAAATGAAAGTGATAAAATGAGAAGTTAAACCAACAAAACTTCACTTTTCGGCCAAATAGCCAAACAGTTAGAGTAGCAAAGATGGCTTGAGTTTGCCCGTCTTCCTTGTTGTTAAGAAGCAATAAAAAGAGAGAAACAATGGGGTTTTGGTTCTGGTATGGATAAGGGTGATTTTCAGAATGTGTAGTGGTTGAAAATGAGTGTTTTAGCGCTATTTTTGGGTGCTGAGTAAAGAGCTACGGGATTTGGTTTTTTAATGGGTGAATGTGTTTTGGAATTGAAAATGAGTTGGAATCTAACCTTTTTTAGCTAAGATAGAAGTGGTCTATTTATACCAGCATTTTGGAGCCAATTTAAAAGTGTTTTTGGTCATTTCTCAAGGGGGACAAAGTAGTGTCAGCTTGGTGGCTATAGAGTGGCTATAGGGAGCAACTTGCTGGCAATGTGATGGACATAGGGTGGCTGGTTTAAATGCTAAAATCATTTTCCAGCAAATAGGGTGGCTGATGGTGATTTTAGTCAATAAACTGAGTAGGGTGATCATGTGACATTGACCTTTTTTTTATCTAATTTAGACTTCAAAAAAATGTTTTGATTAATTCAAAAGTCTAAATTCATAATTTGACATGGGTTTTGATCTTTTTTATACAAAAAATGAGTTAAAATTAAGTTTTTGATCAATAGTGGATGAGTCAAAAATGCTTAGACCATGAAAAATTAGCCTGGTTGCTAAAAAAATTAGCTCGAACAAAATAAGGTGTCTACATTAACCCTTCTCCATCCATTACCAATTCCCAGAACATACCTACAAATCTCTGGACCATATAGACCTTGAAATCAATGTTTCAAGTTTCGTAATCCGATCATGCCTAGCCTAAAATGATCAGTGGCGACTCTAAATTTACCGCCATCTTGTGGAAGCCTTTCAAGAGTAGTAGGCTGAGTGAATCATCTAATGATCTTTCTTCTCTTCATATTATGCCTAATTCAAATTTTGATCAAACGATAACCTAAAGGCTCTGACTAACATAACCACTCACCATATTTTGAAGTAATATGCACTTTTTTGATTACCAAGGAAAAGAGGCACATAACAATAGCTTGGTGACTCTATAAAGGATTTAATTAGAAGTTAGGCCTACAGCTAGCTATTCCTTGCTCTAATTTGCTTTTCCGATATCCATTATTACTTAGATATAATTTTTTTTATTTTTATATTCTAAACTTTTACCTTTCATGACTCTATCTCATGGTTGTTAGGGACTACTTCATTCTCAAATAAATATCGATTGAGATAAGCATGGTTATATAAGGGTAAAACAAAAGGTTTGATTATTTCCCTAACATACATCAAGCACATACATTTGTATTTGAATCCCAACAAACTTTATGGTGAGGTTAGCATCTAATTTATTAAGAAGAAGTGAGCTATCTGCCTTTGTAACTACCCCTTCATATAGGCATGGTAAGACCTTACAAGTGTAAATTACCTATGTCTCTCATGAGTACCCCTCCATATTTACATAGGGAAATACATCCATTAGATTAATCCATTTTTGCCAAGCCAATGATAGGCCTAGGATCAGGGTGCCTTAACTATTTTTATCAAACAGAGAAGTAATTTGGATACAAATTTAGGTGTCAACTTGAACCCATATAATAAACGTTACGAGCCAAACCATGTCAAACTATACCAAAGTGCTACTAGAATAACTTGAAAAATAATGTCACTCAAGGAAACATTTCTTACCGTTACTCCTATACATAGTTGTTATGTAGGCTATGATGGATGAACATTGTCACCTACATTTATTATTTTATTTCATAATCATCTTCTAAGGTATGCCATTATGTTCTATGACTTACCTTTTTTAATAAATGGGTGATGACAAGCAAATGTCATTGCCTATAAAGCCTCGGGTCATCTTAAAAGAGTTATATCTAACCTAAACAAGCAGTCATGTTGTTCAAACAATTGTTCACGTGTACCTATCATAGTGGTGATAAAGGAATGTCACCTTTTAATCGATCAGTTTTGTCCCTACAAGGTAATTTTTCAGCTTATTAAGGATGTTTTTCATCCCTGACATGTTATGCTATTTGTTTGCTATCATAATTGTCTTATCTACCCTTAGACATCATATCTTCTATTTTTGGGGTAATTTTTGTGATATACTTTGTTATTATCCTTTTATTCCCTTGTTCTTATAATTATTATTTTGTATGGTCGCTAACTCATGTCCTTTTTATTTTTCTACATAATGTATGCATCATTTCATCATAATCATCATTATTATGGGACAAGTAGCCAATGGCTCAGTGTTCAGCAAGGTTTGTCTATCATGGAGCAACAGTCCACTTCTAATCTAAGGTTTTTTACAAAAGTTTAAGCTTGGTTCGACGATCGATAACAAGAAGATGAGGATGTCTTAAACCTAGATATTTCTTAGCAATGCATGAACAGGTTAAGATAAGGTACTGTCAGACTGATTGGCAAGATCTGAAGGATATATAGATCGGTTAGAACAATATCGAGAAGGAATCATTCATAAAGAGATATAAAGATAGCTTTTTTACTCTAGGTCCATTTAGATGTTAGTTTATTACAAGCAGAATCTTAATTTTGGAACCTAGCATAGTGATGCTTCGCTTTTGTTAACACCTAATTTTGCTTAAGTCTCTACCTTGATAGCTCAAAAATATTCAAGACCAAAAACTTAGCGGCCACTCGATGAGGGAAGACTTCTCAAGGTGGACTGGACATTTTTAAAAGATTTTTACTCCTGCCTAAATGGTTGTATGTGCACGTGACAAAAAATTGCCTTTTCAAGGTGCTAGAGAACAAATCTCGAATATAAAAGATAGATATCAAAATAAAAAATTAGCTTTTCAACTTGTGAAATTTTGAAATTTGTTTATGCACATGTTATCATGGTCAAATTTTCAATTTTAGAAATATTTTAAGAATTCTTTGTAAAATTTGAGAAGTTGACAACTATATATTTTTACCGACACCGTGTAGTACTTATGTTGATACTCACTCTGAAAAATAAAATATACTCAATGAAAAATTTGTATTGGCATTTTTTACCACAAGGTATCAAGTTGTCAATTTTGTGACTTAAATTTGAATTTTTCATGATACTACAAATACATACTCATGAAATTTATCCAGTAAAAATTGTTCTAGATTTCATGTTTTCATTTTTATTATTTTTATAAATTAATATTTTTTACTAATGTGTTGAATTTAATTCATTTTTATAAAATTTAATTTTTTTGTAAATTTTTCATTTCTAAGATGCGGAGTTTTCAATTTCGTAAAATTTTAAAATTCTTTAAACATCTTTATTACATTCATATTAACTTAATTTTTTAAAATTTAATTTATTTTATGAGTTTTATATTTTTAAAATAACAATTTTCTTTTGAAAAGATCTTTTCTCGTAAAATTTTATGAGTATAGAATTCTTAATTGCCTTTTTCTTACACGAGAAATTTCTCAAAAAATTTCCTTTAGAATTCAACACTTGGGATTTTCATGAGAAATTTTTCATTTTTCATTTTTTATTTTATTTTAGGCTAAATTTTCTTAATGGGCCTAAAACTTTCAAATTTTGCAAATAGGCCCAACAAGCCTAATAATTTCTTAATAAGTCGAATAACTTTGCCAAGTCCATTTTTTATTGTTCTCAAGCCCAAGTCATTTTCTATGAACCCAATAAGCTAATTTGTGAGTATTCCATTGAATGTTTTATAAGACCCAATCAGCCCCATTTCAATTTTACAATAAAGCCCAACAATTTTTCTTTCTCTAAAACTTTTATTAATTCTTTTGGATTCAAAATTTTGACATAAATGTACTAATTGGATATTTTACATGTTTAAAGTTGTAACTATCAAATTGCTTATTGGTAATCTTTTATTTCTTGCAATTTAGTTCTTTTACTTCAATTTTTTCATTCTTTTCGTAAATTTGCTATTATAATTTTATTTATTCATATATTTTCATAAATTTATAAAGATTTACATATAATTTCAGAATTTAGTTGTATAATTATACAAGAATTAATTTAATTGGTATTGAATTTAATCAATAAAAATTAATATCACTAAAGTTATAATTAGGTCAAAATATTAGCCCGCATGACTCTACATTTTATTTTTTGACTATGTTAACATAAAGACAAAGTTAATTAAATTAAGTCATATCACAATAATAAAAAATCTAAAAAGGTTAACTAATAAATTAAATAAAAAATTAAAAATGTAAATGGTGGAATGGCCTAGAAACCATTTGTCTATTATAAATAGCGGATGTTTCATTCATTTAAAGGACTTTAGCTATTTGGAAGAAAAAAACGCTAAAAATAGCAATTTACTTAGTTTCCAAGCTTTTCTTTGAGGTATAAACACTTGATTATTTACTAGTTTTTGTTTATTTCATTCATTTCCTCTCCTTTTAGTGAGCCAGTATCATGTTTAAGCTCATGGATTTTATCCCATGTTGAAACACTAAACAAGATGGCTATGAACAATTTATTCTAATTTACTTTATTTTTATTGTTATATTTATTTTTTAGCTTTTTTTTTGTGTAGATATGTTGTTGTTGATATGGTATTGATTTATATATATCTTTATGTTTACATTATTTTTCTTAATATTTTCATGTTAATAGGTTGATAAATATATTTATATATTTATATATGTACATTTCTTTATGATTTAATTTTTTCATTTAAGCTTGATTATGTTTATTTATGTTTATATTCATGAGTTTTTGTTGGAAAACTTTGATGTGTGTTTGTTTTGGTTTTGGCTGAATTTTTATGGTGTATGAGATTTAATTTATTTTGTTATTTTTATAATAATTTTAATTATTTTGTGATTTTTTTAAATTTGTAAGACTAAGGAATTATTTTCTAAATTTTTTTTTTAAGTTTTAGATAGTTGTTCCAAGTTTGATTTTATGTATATAAATATGATTTGGTGAAATTTTGATGATTTTGGTATTATTTTCTAATTATTAAAAATATAGGGACTAACTTGTAAAAATAAAAAAGGTTTTTCTAGGAATTTCAAGCTTGGCCAAAACTTTCATGTAGATCTAAGAATGTATTTTTTGCATTTTTGTCATATAATTTTTTAAACTTTAAGGGCTTTTTGTAATTTTAAAAATGTAGAGACTAATTTGCAAAAATGAAAAAAAAATTTCAAGGCCATGGGTGCTTGTTCAAATTCATATTGTGACTTTTGTGTCATTCCCATGATTTTTACGATGTATTTTGTGTTTATTTATGATTTTCTATTATGTAGGGACTAAATTGAAAAAAATGAAAAAGTTTTAAATTCTTTAGGAAAAACCTTCCATTTAGGTTCTTTTGGTGATTTTAAATATTTGTAACATTTCTCCAATCCTCGAGGGGTATTTCATATTCTTTCGATTTTTCTTAGGGTATAAAATGCAATTTTGAAAAGTTTAAGGGTTTAATTATAATTTTTTCATTTTAGGCTATTTCGATATTTTAATTTTTTCATTTATTCTAAAATGATTAGTTTTTAGCATTTTAGAGCATTTAGGGTCACCATGATGTTTTCACATCAAAGGTATATCTTAGGGGCATTTTGGTATTTTTTTATTAAAATTGAGTCCTATGTAGTCACTAAATGCTTTTATGATGATGGCATGCATTAAGGTTAGGTTCATCTTTTATAAGCATTTTTGAGTCCTTAAGATTACTGGGATACTTTCATGTCGAAGGTAGACCTTAGGGACATTTCAGTAATTTATATTAGAATTAAGTCTTATGTGATCACTTAGATACTTGTAGGTTGAAAATGCATAGTAGGAATAAGTTTGTTCATCTATGAAGTTATAAAATCTCTTAGGGTACCAGTATACTTCTATGTCAAATGTATACTTTAGGGGGATTTTAGTAATTTATCCTAGAATCAAGTCCTATGTTATCACGGATATTTGTTGAAAATGTGTAGTAGAAATAGGTTTGTTTGTCTATAAAGTTATAAAATCTTTTAGGGTACTAGGATACTTATATATCAAAGGTACACTTTAAGGACATTGCATTATTCTATTTTAGAATCGTGTCTTTTAGGGTAATGGGATACTTTTACATTAAAGATGCACTCTAGAGGACATGTTGGTCATTCGAGTCTTTAGAGTTATGTTTAGTATGTTTCAACTAAACATTATCTTAAGGAATTTTTATATTATTACTTAAATAAAATTAGAATTTTTGAAAATCAAGGCAATGTCTTTGATCTTAAAATAGTGCATGAAATTTCTCCCAACATATGAGAGCAGTTTTACAAATTATTTTAATAACGAGATATCCTTATAAAAAATGAAAATCAAGATTTTTTGAATTTTGGAATGATAAGAACTTTTTTATTGCTCTGGCTTTCTAGTGAGGTGCAAAAGATATTTTGATTTTTTAAAACCTTTCATATTCCATTGGTTCTCCAACAAGGTACAAAAGAGAATGATAAAAACTTCATGTTCTTTAGATTCTCTTAAAAGGTGCAAAAGATGTTTTGATTTTCAAAAATATTAAAAACTTAATTTTCTCATACGAAATAATGAATTTATTTTATGAAAATTTTGATATGTGGGAATTATAATTAAATATCGAATATTGAAATTAAATCAAGATAAAAAATTATGCTAATACATTATCAATAAGGAACTAATTTTTGGCATCACGAGAGAGTCGATCCTTACTTATGATTGTAACCTACTTGTAGATCTTTTCACATGATCTCTAGTATCAACGTGGATCTTGAGTTCTATTTTTGTGGGTTTTATAACCTTCAAAATATAAATTCTAATGGGTGACCAATCTTATTTCATAAATAGATTGGTGGCAACTTCAGAAAGATGGTCATTTTGTAACAATTACTTAGAGTTAAGTCGAGTGAGCAATTCATCTTGACAACTTAGTCCCTAGACAAGAAAAAAATAATATTAATAATGTTATGGGCCCCAAAAAATAATAAAAAATAATGATATATATATAAGAACGAGGGGTACCTGTGCTATTTTAAGTCAAGCTGGCTAGAATTTGTATCCACGTCTTATTGAACAACTTTCAATCATGAAGATTTGGTCCCCATAGTTGAGGAACATGCTGCGCTACTCAATATTAAGAAAGTAAGGACTAACAAAATATACTGTAAAGCCTTGTAACCTCCAACCTTTAAGAAAAGATCAGCTCAGATTCTCAAAGCAATAAAGTTATGGATTAAAAGTCACATCAAGATAAAGGAAAATAGTGAGTGCATCTCATGGGCCAGTTTGAAAGAAACAACGGTAAATACCATTGACATCTGAAAAAATTCAAAATATCTAAGCTCTGGCAATATATGTGCAGACACCTAATTTTATTTCGGCCTCATTTCTGATAATCTTAAATATCCAAGATCAAGAACTTAATGGCCATCCTCATTGAGACTGATATTTTTCAGATGAACAAGATATTTTCAAGACCTTTTTAGACATAATTTAAATAATCGTAAGTTCATGTGGCAAAAAAAAAGTCATATTCTAATCTTTTATTTCGAATATATAGGACGAATATTTAAAAGAAAAAAATCATTTGTATCTTTTCTTGTCAAAATATTGAAATTTCTTTTTTGCAAAAAATAAGCAGTCAAATTCCCATTTTTAGAGAATTTTTTATTAAACTTAAAAGTTGACCATCGTATAATTATATCGATACCTATATAGTATTTACGTCGATACATACTTCGAAAAATCAAAATTATTTAAGGAAAAATTCATATTGGCATTTTCTACCATAAGGAGTCAGGTTGTCTATTTTTGTGACAAATTTTAAAATTTTCATAGTATTACGAGTTTTATACTCGTAAAATTTTTCCTAATAAAATTATTTTGAATATTGGATTTTCATCTTTGCCATTTTATAAATTAATATTTTTAGTAACATGTTTTATGTAATTCATTTTATATAATTTTTAATGTATTTTTTTGAAATTTTCTTGGTTCTTAAATATGATCTTTTCATTATCTATAAAATTTTCAATGTAATTTTCTCGAGTTTTGAATTTGAAAATTCTTTAAATATTCACATTCAACTAATATTAAATCATTTTTTAAAATTCATTTATTTGTTATGAATTTTACATTTTTTCCCCTTTTTAAGATACGGAGTTTTTTACTTCGAAATTTTTGGGGATGATTTTTGTTAGTTTATAATTTTTAAAATCCTTTAAATATTATTATCTAATTCATATTAAATCAATTTTGAAAATTTTAATTTTTTTATGAGTTTTAAAATTTTTTCTATTACCAAGATATGGGTTTATACTCCGTAAATTTTTTGGTGAGATTTTTTTGAGTTTATACTTTTTAAAATTCTTCAAACATTATTGTTTAAATCAAATTAAATCATCTTTTAAAAAATTCATTTTATTTTATGAGTTTTTCATTTTCTTTCATAATTTTTTCATTTTCAAAATATGAAGTTTTTTACTTCGTAAATTTTTCAGTAGGATTTTTTAGAGTTCGTAATTCTAAAAAATCTTTAAATATTATTATTTAATCACTATTAAATCAGTTTTAGAAAATCCATTTTATTTTATGAGTTTTATATTTGTTTTCTAAATTTTCCTCATTTCCAAGATACGAAATTTTTTATTTCATAAATTTTTAGGGTCTTTCTTTGAGTTTATAATTTTTAAAATTTATCAAATATGTTTATTAAATTCATTTTAAGTCAGTTTTTTAAAATTTAATTAATTGGTTGAATTTTGAATTTTTTATACATATTAATTTTTATCCGTAAGGTTCTTGTATAATTTTACAAGCTTTGAAGTTCAAATCTTTTTTTTTCATTATTTCATTTCCAAATTTTGTTTATGATTATTAATTATTAATTTATATTTTATTATCATTATTTTAATTTTGTTTTAATTATTGGTTGTTTTCTATTGGTTTCATGGAAACTAGTCTAGTTGATATCTAACATGTCACTAGCCAATTTAGTTGGTTTCTAATTACCAAGTAGTAATGTTATCAACGCAATCATGCAATATATTTGTGAATGACCACTAATTGCAAATCAAATTAATGCATCGCAACTTTTGATGCAAATTGATGAATAAAATAAAAAAATTAAAAAGAAAATGGGAAAAGAAAAAAAAAAGAAAAAGGAAGCTTTCAGCCAAGGGTTCTTCTTGATCCTTTGGCTTTCCTCCCTCTTCTAAACAGAGGAAGGATTTTGTTAAGAAAAAAGATTTTTTTTTTAGGTTGGCTAAAAAAAAAGAAAAAAACACTTGAAAATTTTTAGTTTTCTATCCTTTGTTAAGGTAAGCTTCATTCTTTTTGTTCTTCTTCATTTTTTCTTCATTTTCCATCTCATTTAGGATTCAAAACCATATTAAGGCTCATGGATTTCCGTCCATGTTGAAAGGCTAAATATGGTACTTTTATTTTTTATTTCTTTTCATGAATTTTTCTAGCAAATTTTTATGAAATGGTATTTTTATTGTTATGAATCTGATTTTGTTGTGATTATATTTAAATTTGAGTTATTTATTTGGTGTTGTTTTGATGATTAGTATTTTGATTGATTTTGTTTTGTATTTATTTTATAATTTTATGTTTATTTAAGTTTAATAAT
>JBBYHO010470119.1:0-24536 GCA_038382025.1 Adansonia gregorii
AAATGAATTAAATATTAAATATTAAATATTAAATATTAATACCATATATAACTTAATTAAATATTAAAAATTTAATTCATATTTTACATATGATTAAACCTGCTCATGGGTCGGGCCGAGTTGCAGTCTAAATTTTTTTAAAATCGCAAATCTAGGCTCTTATTTAACATGTCCAAATCTGCCTATTTAAGCTAAAATTACTATTCATAATATTAACTATATATTTTTTATTAATAATTATATATTTTATAATTAAATTTAAATAAAATATATATTATTTTAATTTAAAGTCCTTGTTTCAACTAGACCGAGCTAGTCTAAAATAAAAACATGATAAACAAGGCCTAGATCTAATTAGGTTAGGTGGGTAGTCCGACACTTGAGCAGGTCTATATATGATCAAATAATAATTTATCAAAAAGTACATCATATTGTGAGCTTTGAAAATGTTATCAATAAAGTATATTATTGATTTATCATATTTTTTTAATTTAATTAGTTAAACTCATTAACTATTGAAAGTTTATGTATATTAGCTGTAAAATTTTAAATACTTCTTTGATTATTATTATTATTATTATTATTACTATTATTTCAACTGATGATAATTAGAATCTGATAATTATATAACAAAATAATAAGATAAATTAAAAAAATATGAAAGCCATAGTAGAGGGTACAATATCAAAAATGAATCAAATATTATACATTGAATATTAATACTGTATATAATTTAATCAAATATTAAAATTTTAATTTATATTTCATATATGATTAAACATGCTTATGGGTTGGGTCAGTCGCGGCTTGAATTTTTTAAAATATCAAGTGCAGGTCCTTATTTAATGTGCCTAAACCTGTCTGTTCAAGCTAGAATTATCGTTCATCACATTAAATATTTTTTATGAATATTTATATATTTTATAATTAAAATGAAATAAAATATATTTTATTTTAATTTAAAATAATTATTCCGAGTCAGATTGAGCTAGTCTGAAACCAAAAAATGAGAACCCAAGCCCAGGCCCAATTGGGCCAAGGGAGAGCTCGATCCTTGAGCAAGTCTATATATGATAAAATAATAATTTATTAAAAAATAAATCATATCATGAGCTTTGAAAGTATTGTCAAGAAAGTATATCATCAATTTATCATTTTTTTAATTTAATTGGTTAAACTCATTAAATATTGAGAGTTTATCCATCGTAGTAATAATTTAAATATTTCTTTGAATATTATTATTATTATTTTAAGTAATGATAATTAAAGTTTAATAATAATATAACAAAGTAATAAGATAAATTAAAAAATATTAAAACCATAATAGATAATACCATATCAAAAATGAAAAAAAAAATTACATGTTAAATTAGCAACTAGACTTGTCCATGAGCCAGATGACCTGGTCGTAGGCCAAATAGCCTACCCAACACAATAGGCCTGGCACGATCAAGCTCAAGTCTTAGATTTTAAGTTTCAAGTATGCATGACCTGAAACAGTATTTTTTAATAAAATAACATATTTATTTGAATTTAATTATAAAATATATAAATATTTATATAAAAATAATTTTTTAATATTATGAACAATGATTTGTACTTAAATGGGTCGGCCAGGACAAATTCGACCCTGACCTTAGAATTCAAAAATTTTTCGAGACATGGATAGGCCAATAAAATCAAACTAAGACCTTTTTGGGCTAGACGGAGCCAAATTCGTGCCTAAGCTTAGAATTCAAAATTACGTAAAAGTGATTACATTTAACATCAAATAAAAAAATGATGTAAAATATACTTAAACCCGAACCCAACCTAAACCTGAACCCGAACCTAAATTGGCTCGAACCTAAATTAGCTTGAACCCAAATTGGCCCGAACTCGAAAGAACCTGAACCTAAATAGACCCGAACCTGAATCAGCCCGAACCTAAAAAAATTTAAACCCGAAATGACCCATCCCTAACCCGCCCAAACCAATCCAATTGCCACCTCTAGGTTTATGTAACTTGTTACCGTTAGATGAAAAAGAGTTCATCTGAATCATTGAATTGAGACCAAAAAAGAATTGTTGTAGTAACCTTTTGAAGCTATCCAATATTCAAACACCTTTTTTCCTAAATCATCAAACCACAAGATTATGTAACCCTCGCCTCTTTCATCCATTCCTTCCACTTCACTCTCTACATCAATCCATCACTGAAGTCTTTTTTAGGGATAATAACAAATTAAATATTATTTTTATAATATCTAAATTCAAATTGATAAAACTGTTTTACATTTTAAATTCATTTATTATTTGTATTAAATTCATAAATTATTATCCCAATCCAAATTAAATAATATTATCCATCAAATTTTGATAAAAAAAGTTTAAAATCAGGAAGTAAATTTCTTCTAAAGAAAACTATAATATTAAACAAAAATTATTTTTAATTTTTAAGATAATATTTGGTATCTCACTAAAAAGTTCAATGAAATAGTAAAGACTTTTTTCTTAAGTCTTTGAAAACTTGGATTCACTTTTTCAAGGAGGGTATTCTGTTGTTAATAATAATCAGTGAGACCGTTTTCATACACTAGAAGAAACTATGTACTATGAAACACATGTTATATCATAATTGAATTAAAGACTCGGTTTTAACTAAAAGAAAATTGAAATGGCACCTAAGATTTGGTTTCGATATAAAAGTGCAAAACTAACCCGAAAAACTCAATTTGATGGAAAAAGATTAAAATGAATTTAGAAGTTCAATTTTAACAAGGAAGTGCTAACAAGATCCTAAGGAAGGAAGTGCTAACAAGATCCTAAGGACCTAGTTTTAATATTAGACTTCTAATATGACCTTACTAGACATGTTTGATATAAAAGTGCTAATATGACCCTCAAGGACTCGATTTTGCTACAAAAGTACAAAAATAACCTTTATTATACTTGTTTTGACATGAAATTGCTAATATGACCTTAAAAGATGATTATGATATAATGGACTTTGTTTTAACCAAAGTGACTTGGTTTTGACTCTAAGTATGGCTAAATGTTAGCTATTTTGGCTTTGAATTGATCTTGGTTTTGATATAACAAAAATTTAAGTTTAATTAGCTTATGTGTAAATGTTTTCAAGTTAATATTTTTCTTTAAATCATTTTGAAAATATTTTGAAAATACTAAAATGCTTTAAACTCCTTAGTTTTCTAAAAAATGTACGCTCTTAATGTATACTTATGTTTAAATCATTTTTAGACAATTTAACCTATTTTCTAAGCCAAAGAAAACATGTTTTTGAAGTTTTATTAAGCAAGGATCAATCCCTTAGAATATAGGATCAATAAAATTTGAAATAATACCTAAATGAACTTTATAGGACAATAGAAGATTGATCTCCTAAGTTAAAAGATCGATCCCTTAAAATCCATAGTTATTTTTATGAATTTTAAGGGCCAAGATCAATCCCTTAAGGTAAAAGATTGATCTTTTGGATGCTTGGTAGTTTCAAAGCACGGGCTTTTAAGTTGCAACAACTATTTCTCATCCAATCAACTCCAAACTGTAAGAAATAAATCTAAAGCTATAAGTAAGTGTCTCCAACACTTCCATACATAAAAAACATCAATAGAGGAAGCTCAAGGCTAATACATTCATCTTTTTCAAAGATTTCAAAAAGTTCAGCCTTGTTATAAGCTTTGTTTCATATCATTCATTTCATCCACTATATATCATCTTTGTTTTAATCCTTATTCATTAAGTAGTCTTGTGAACACCTAGCCTTTAGAAGTTTCTTTGTTTACACATTTTATTATTATAAAAAGAAAGAGGTATCTACTTAGCCTTTAAAAGTAAAAAGGGTTCTATATTAGCCATAAAAGATAAGGGCTAAAAGGTTGATTTCTTAACCTTGAAGGATAAAGTAAATGTTATACCTTAGCCTTGAAAGGTATAAATTAAAGATAGTGAATTCGGAATTCATTGGCAATTAAGGCTAAGGGAGAACATGTAACCAAGGAGTCGAACCTTTATAAATCATTTATGATTGCTTCTCTTTCCCTACACTATTATTTACTTTATTTATTCATTACCTTATTTTTCCAAGTTCTTTATTTAAATTTCTCAAATTATATTCTTAAAGTTTTTAATTTGTAAATGTATTTAGGAAAGTAATCCAGCCCTATTTTGATTGCATTACCATAAGGTCTAGCAATTGCTATTAGAGCTTTGGGGTTTTTTTTGTAGGTCTTATCACCTAGTGTTAATGTATGCCCTTGAACCAATCAGATTAGAACATGGGATATATAATCAATTAACTCTAGTAACATAAGGTTTTCCTTCATGCTGGTGGCATGATTGACTATCATGAACATTAATTGGATAAAGCCAATTAGCTTAAATGGGCTTGTAAAGGAATTGAAAAAGCCTACAATTGTGAGATCCTTATGCATCAAAGTCAAGTTTTTTAAAACGTTCTTGGTTATCATATTGTTGAGAAGGGGAAATAGCAATGCTCAAAGACCAACAAATGTTATGCCTTTCTACCATGAAGTAAGCAACCAATCTTATAAGTTGAAGTATACAAGATATTTAGGATGACATGTAGGTGTTTGTTTTGTGAAAACTACTTTACTGAACCTGGCCTGTATGAGAACTACTTTTAGTATTAGTTACCCAAGTGTGAATAGAATATTTTCTCATATGCCAATCATATATAATAGTCATCAAACTCATGATATTAGGTGTAGAGAGTTAATTTTGTTTGGGCTCTCTCTCCAACGAATCAGAATAGTTGAGGTCAAGAACCAAGTGGCACTCCTAATAGGGTTCAACCTTCTCTATGTGAACCTAGCCTTTTTAAGACCTATTTGGTCGTGTTAAGATGACCACTCATGCTTGCGACCAAAATATTACAATTTTAAATGCGTAAAAAGCAAAACCCAATTAAAAAAGAAAAATATATGAGAGAAAATTAGCTTTCAAAAAACCTTTTTACGGAATTAAAGAATTTATTTTTAAACATGATATCATCGTCAAATCTCTCATTTTCAAAAATTTTTAAAACCTTTATTATTAATTTCCTAAGCTGATTATTATATATTGTTACCAATACTTGCGCAGTATTTATGTCGATATTCACTTTGAAAAATAAAAATGTTCAAGAAAAATCCTCATTGGCATTTATATTACAAGGTGTTAAGTTGTCAAATTTATTAATTAATTTTCAATTTATGATAGTATTACGAGTTCCCTGTTCATGACGATCATTTTTGTAAACTTTCGAGTTTTCAATTTTTAATCTTTTTGTCATTAAATAATTTTGATAAAAAATAATAAAATCAGATTTTGTCATTTTTTTAATCCCAAAATCCATTTTGGAATTTCTTGTCATTCAAAATATGGAATTTTCCATTTTGTGATATTTTTCGTAAATCTTTCCAAGTATAGGATTGTTGACTTTTTTATATTTTCAAATTAAATACTTTAGAATTCATTATTTTTAGATTTAAATTCATTTATGAGTTTTTTTATTTTTTAATACAAAATTTTCTTTTGTAAAGGTCTTTCTCATAAACTTTTTATGAGATTAAAATTTTAATTGTCTCTTATTTCACACATGAGATTTTTAATTTATTTACATTTTTAAAATAGAATTTCTTTTTTAGAATTCAACACTAAGAATTTTTATTTTTATTTTAGATTCATGCATGAATATCCTATTTAGGATAGTAATGCATGGAATTTTCCACTAACCTTTTTCACATGGGAATTAAAATTTGGATATATGAAAATTTGGGAATTTCTATGCCTTTGTTTAGTTTAATTAAATTCCTTCACAATTCTCTCTAGAATTTTCATCCAAAATTTTCTGATGGGACTTTTACACATTAACTTCATTAATTCGATTCCTTACAGATTTTTAATTGAAATTCCTACATGATCAAAATTTTAATTAGATTTATCACACATGGGATTTTAATTCAACATTTGGATTCAGGGATTCTAAGCCAATTTTTATTCTTTGCAAATTAATCCTTCCATTTAATTTTCAATTATAGTTTGCTATACATTAATCTTTTCAATTCATTTTCTCTAAAGGTCTTTTAATAAGGATTTTTCATGATTGAATTCTGAATTGAATTTTATTTTATGTAAAATTTTAATTGAACCCTTGTGTGCATGAATTTTAGTTAAATTTTCATTCCTTTCAATTAGTCTTTTTCATTCAAATTCTTTTATTTGACTTTCAATTAAGGACTTGTTACATATAGATTCATTAATTAATTTTCGTGCATATATACATGGAGCTTTAGTTGAGTATTTTCATGCATAAAATTTTAATTAGGATTTTTATACATGAATTTTTCCAATTTTGAATTTTACTCACCAATTTGATTACATAAGCTAAGAAAAGCAATCCAAAGCTTAGTAAATCAAGTTCATTTGATTAATTTGGCAAGTAAATTATAATTTAATATGTAATATTATTTTCCCTAATTTATATTTAATCAAAATTTTAACTGGAATTTTGCACATTTTCCAATTTGAAACACTATTCATTAATTTAAGCAACTTAGGAAATTAATCCAAAGCTTATGGGATTGAATTTATTTTATGAACTTGACACATAAATCATACATTTCACAATATATTAACATTTTCCTAATTATATTCATATTTAATTAATTTTCAAATTCATTTATTTATTTTATATAATTAAATTTTCATTCAAAATCCACATGGCCATCATGCACCATGGGTCATCTCTTCCAAAGCAATCATCTCATCACCTCCCACTGGGGCCAATAACCATTGATGCATGGAAAAATGATTTTAAATAAAGAAAAAGCAAAAGCAAAAGCAAAAGCAAAAGCGATATATATATATATATATATATATATATATAAAACTTAAAAAAAGGGATTCAACTAAGGGAGGATTTTCCTTTCCTTGACTAAATCGCCCCTTATAAATAGAGAAAATTTGCTTCATGCCATCTTCTTGGCTATTCTTCTTTTTAGTTTGCAAAGCTTCCTTAACATTTTCTTTAAGTTAGTAAAGATTTTCAAAGCTTACAAAGGTAATTTGATAACCAAAATTTTTCATTTTGTTTTATTTTCTTTTCAATATTACATTCATTTTCTTTTCTTTTTAGAGAGATTGTGCCTACTTGCTCTTATGGTTTTCAAACCATCATGTCAAAAGGCCAAGTATTAAGCTACGAGCAAATTTTTGATTATTTGACAATAATAGTTTAATTTCTGTGAAAAAAATTCTTTTGAAACTAAGATTCATAATTAAAAATTAGAATTTGATTAAAAATTCTACACATGAAAAGCATAATTAAAAAA
This sequence comes from Adansonia gregorii, assembly GCA_038382025.1. Classification (NCBI taxonomy): domain Eukaryota; kingdom Viridiplantae; phylum Streptophyta; class Magnoliopsida; order Malvales; family Malvaceae; genus Adansonia; species Adansonia gregorii. The sequence goes on from JBBYHO010470119.1 coordinate 7,335, forward strand.
TTACAATTAAAAAATTCAATTTGTAAAAATGTTTAATTATAAATTTCATGTTAAGAAGTTTAATTGAAAATTTCAAAGTTTAATTAAAAATTGAAAATTTTATGTGTAAAGGGTTAGTTTGAAAAATCCTATATGAAAATTTTTATTTAGAAATTCTATGTCTGGAAGATTTAATTAGAAATTCTATGAGTAAAAGTTTTAAAGAAGAAAATCTATATGTGGGAAATTTAGATGAAAATTTCATATAAAAAATTCTATGTATGAAAATTTAATTAAATTTTATATGTAAATTTCTAAAAATTAGTTTAATTAAAAACTTATTTGTAAAGAGCTTAATTGAAAATCTTATAAAAATTTTATTATAAAAGTCTGGATAAAAAATTTTATATCAAGATAAAAATATCTTATATTGCATGGGTTTGACCTTAATTAAAATTTTCCCACCAATTTTAACTAAAACTTGACTTTTTTCAACTATTTTGGAAAAAGTTGACTTTTCTCATTTGATTTTGATTTTCAAGTCAATTTAGACTTAATTACACCAATTTGATCCTTTTGACCCAGTTTGACATAGGTTTACCATTTTTAACTTGGCTCGGTCTCTTGCCTTTTTATCTAATTGTGGTTTATTCTTACTCGTTTGGGCATGTTTTGACTAGTATGATTGAATTTGACCAAGTTTAACCTGAGTTTGACTAAGCTTGACCTAAGTTGACCATATTTGACCCAAGTCATTCTTTAAGGCTCTTGGTCTCATTCATGAACTATTTGGGATTCTTGAACTTTTATAAGATTCCCAAAGATTTCAAACTATAAGAATAGGGTTTGAGGCCAAAAATAAGTTTTTGCTACATGTTAGGGTTTAGGTAGATTTCCCTTAAAGTGACTGACAAAACTAGGTGTCTACAAAAAGAGTTTCACCAATTAAAGGAGTTTATTGAGAATCAAATTCTTCATTCTTAAACTATAGGTTATTTGAACATCTCATTTGGATTAATGTTATATGAGAACATTAATTAATTAGAAATTTACAAGTGTAAAACATTCTACTAGAGTACGAATTTAATTGATAATTTAATCTAGTCTACTAAATTTGATCATCTGAATAATTGCATGAATAAAGAATAGGTTTCTTGGACCATTCTTGACTACATTTTAACAAAAGATAGTTGGTTCCACATGGAGTGCTAAGTATTTTGGCATTTGGTCTAATGATTAATAGTTACTGACAAGGCCTATTTACCCAACAAGGAAGAAAACTGTTTTCTTTGTTAACTAGTTTTTAATATAGACTAAAGACTTGTACGCTAAGGTTTAAAGGTAGACCAACCTAGTTAAAATATTGTGTGGTGTATTTTTTAATATATATATATGTGTAATAAAAAAGATTATCACAAACCGGGATGGTTGGTAACTCTCCCAAAATTTTTGGAAATCCTTTCATATATATATGTTTTCTTGTATTTATGTATTAAAATAATTAAATTAGCACTTTCACAAAAGAAAATTTATATTTATTTTTTGTTTCTTTAATTTTTGTCTATAACTTAATTTTATGAATTAAACTTTATAAACAACATAATTATTAGTCTTGGCTTAATAAAAATTTAAAATATTTTAATGCATTATACATTTATCTTTTTAATAACCTAGTAAATAAATATATTATACATTTATATTTTGATTAATGGTTAAGCCTAACATATTAATTTAAAAAATAATTTTTTTAATTTATATTTGGCCCTCTAGAAAATAATTGGCTAGCTTTACCCTAATCAAGAGAAGCAGAAGTTATGCCACACCCTAGAGAAAAAAATAATAAAGTTCTTCCAATGGCATTCCACCAAGAAAGAAATAATATGGAGTTATCGCCCATGTAATGAGGCAAAACCATGAATCACATCACTTATAAGAAGCTCTATGCTTATTGCATAAGTCACATCTTGTTTGTTCCCATTATTTTCTTGGTTAACCATAAACCTTATGAGTTATTTCCTTAAGAAGAAAAAAAACTAAGAAAGATAATCATTTGATGATGACTAAATCAACCAGCTAGCACTCATGAATCTTTAAACCTCTATAGGCTTTTAGAAAAATCTTTAAGTGACTGTACCATCACAACATTGTTGTATGGAACTATATATAACATTAGTGTAGGAAACTATAGACACCTTATTTTGTCCAAGCCAATATTGGCATCCTTAAGACTTAACTGAAAAGGTGAAAAAATAATAAAAATAAAGTTAAAAATAAAGTTGAATTCCAGGCGCCTTGTTGCCATGCACTATTAGGCGACATGATGCTAGACAAAAATTTTTTTAGGGAAACTATGAATTGACTAGGGGCTATGTTAAAGAAAAATGAGAAGAAGGCATCAAGGATCTTTATCAATGTGTTATCAATGTCATTTAAGCAGGCACGGCTCAATCATCCATCATTCCATGCCAAGATGAGGTGTTCAGGGAGCAAAGGTGTGTAAAAATTCATATTTACATGAGTATGTATTAATACAAAAAGGCCATGTATAAACACGTTCATTCTAGTATTGATACAAGATGTTGTTACATCGATAAAAAAGTTATTACAAAGCTAAAATCATGAATTTTGATCAAAAGGAATCGATATAGGGCATAAAGTATCAACACTTGGGTGCAATTTTGGCAATGGTATTGATACAAGAGGCTTTGGTATTGAAATATGGTTATTTCAAACCTAAAATCATGCTTTGGTGTAATAGGTATTGATATAGGACAAAAGGTATTGATACTAGAAAAAAATTATGCTTGGTATCAATAACATGCTCTTTTCATTGATAATAGGAGCTAATAATGCATCGAGCATTGATATAGAGTTCCTTGCATTAATACCATAAGGCAAAACTTATTTGTTTCATGCCATCTTCACACCTTTATACCATGACACTAAAACTTGGCTTTGATCCTGACTTTGCCTTCAAAAATCATCCAAAATTAGATACAAACTCATAAAAATCATATGGACTTTATTTTTGGGCTTAAATATTAGGTTTTAACATTTTTAAATGATCCATTAAGCTTGTTATAAGGGCATTTCATGAGAAAATATGAATTAATGAAGGGCAAGCTTGACCTTACTCATAGTACTAGCTCGTGCATGGTTTGTTCTGCTGCTAGAGCTATGTTTCAGCTAATAAAATGCTAGAAAGTTTTTTTTTGGTACTATAAGTCACCATTTTGTTTACCCCCAATAACTCAAATTTCTCACTTTTCCTAGGTTTTTGAAGGCTAACAATGAATCCTATATAAGATATGTTATGAGCTTAGCTAAAGAAAGAAAAAACTTTACATTGTACATCAGCCACCATACTTCAAAAAAAAACTTATTAAAATAGCTCTCCCTTAGCCCTTCCAAAAACCACCTATAAAATCCTTCAAAACTGTCATAATTCTTCACAAAACCCCTTTCCATTGTCACCACAACCATTATGTTCCTTCTTAGACATCTTTTTTGCTAACTCATAGCAAAGGAAGGTAAGAAAGAGAGCTAAAAGTTTAAAGATCTTCTTGCTCATCATTATTAACAAGGTCTTTCAAGCTTTTGGCTTATACCTCTCATCCTTTTTTTTAATTTATATTTTAGTTACAGTATTAGTGAGCTTAAACGTGCTAACTCTGACCTTAGGATTCTAATGTATTTTATGGCCTTGGATATGGTAGACTTAGGTTCTTTTGGTACTTTGTTGACCCTTCTATCATGTTTCTCCATTATTTTGAGCTTGTTTCATCTTAATTACGTGTTTTGATTCTATAATAAAATTCCAACAAGCATTTCTCTCTGTTTAATTATGTTTACATCATTCCATGGCATATTACTTAATGTCATGCATTTAATTATCATCTCCATGCATGTTAATGCTCATCTATTCACATATTATCATTATTTCCATGATAAATGTCATCTTTATATGTTTACAGATGCCTATGATGCTTATTGTCATAAACATCATCTTTGGTTCACAGCATGTTTGTCAAAATGCTTGTCTATTGATTGTCAGAAACTTATTTTCCTAAAACCCCCAAGTTAAAGCATGTTAACCAGAATAAATGATAATTAACATGGGCTTAAGGTTTTTATCCATTGGTTATACAATCTTAGGGATAAATCAAGTTTTTCATGTCTGGATTCAAGGTTAAACAAGGCTAAATGTTCTAGCGTTTCCTAAAGCAAAATGTCTCTTTTAAAGTTATCGAAAGTTATTCATGTATTGTTCTTTTGCCTAGAGCCTTTGTGCTAGTGGCATAGTCAATAGGTTGTTTTATCATCCCAAACTACTATAGGATTATCCAGGTGAGCTCGTGAAATGCATGTCACTTATTCCTGTCTATCATGGTTAATGGGTTGTCTCAAGGTTAAACAAGGCTAAACGTTCTAGCTTTTCCTAATGGAAAAATGTCTCTTTTAAAGTTATCCAAGGTTATTTGTGTCTTGTTCTTTTGCCTAGAGCTTTTATGCTAGTGGCATAGTCAATGGGTTGTCTCATTATCCCAAACTACTATAGGATTATGTAGGTGAGCTCGTGAAGTGCATGTCACTCATTCCTTTCTATCATGGACATTAGGATGTCCATATAACATTTTGTCCATAAAGAAACCTAGGAAAATAAAAATTCCCTTATTTTTGCCTTAGCAGCACTATAATCATGATTTAAAAAAATCATTTATGAACGTTAACCATTTTTCATGAATTTTTTATTATTTTTCACAAAAAGGATTCAAATTATCTTTCCAATTGTATCTTGTTTGCCCTTGGATCATTCTAGATAAAGGACTAATGATTTTCTGAACCAATGCTATTTGAAACCTTTGAAATCAGTGATTTATTCTATTTGGGCCATTTTAGCCTAATACATGATTTTTTTTTTAATTTTAAAAGTATTTTTTTAAAATTGCATGGAATTCCCTTTTTTTAAATGGTATTGTTTATTATTTAACAATTCTAAATGAGTCCAAAATGATTTTTTAAAGTTAGTTGCACCACTTCCCCTGTATATGTTGTTAGTCACATTAAACCTCACTTTAAAAATTACTTTCGCCTGAAAAGTGGCTTTTTAGAATTTTTAAAATATTCTTAATTAAAACTTATCATGTTACCTTTCTAATGCCACTTTATCAAACCCCAAAAGCCTTAGGATCAGTTTAAAATAAAATAAAAATAGGGATAGTGCGATGTTGTTCCCTATTTTAGCATTTACCAAAATTAGTCAACATTATGATATTTTAACTTCAAGGATTCGGTTACCTTTAAGTGAGTCCAATCAACCTCATCAATTCTAAAAGCATGTGTCAACCTTACCCTTAGGCTAAAATTGAGGCACAAGTATTTTTTTAAAATTTTATTAATTTTAATTTTATTTGTTCTTAGATCCCTTGATTTTTGGTCATTATTTAATTATAATCCCATTTCCATTTTTGCGCACTAATCTTTTATTTCTCACCATTTTGTCATGTGATCATTCGAGATTGCCTTATTTCGAGATAAATACCTATTTGACAAATATGGTAATACAAGCGTAAACAAGATTCCCACCAAACTCGATGTTGAGTTTAGGACCCTAATTATTAGGAAGAAGTAAGCTATCTGCCATCGTGGGTACTTTTTTACACCGGCATGCAAGTACCTTTTGGGGTGTAAATTACCTATGTCTCTTATGAACTTTGCTCTACATTTACATTAGGAAATACATCCAACAGATTGAGCCCGTTTCACTAAGCATGTGATAGGCGTAGGATCAAGGTGCCTCAGCTGTCCTTACCAGATGGAGAGTGATATGGATACCAATTTAGATGTCAACTTAAACCTATATAGTAAGCCCTACGAGTGAAATGATGTTGAGCTATATCAAAATTCTACTAGAATAACTTGAAGAATATGGACACTCAATGAAACACTTTTAACCTTTACTCTCACATACCACAGTTATATAGGTGGTAATGAACGAACATTGTCACCCATATGTATTATGGCAGTGTCAGGATATGATGTTACACTATCTGATCAATGATTAACCCTTGTCAATAAGTGAGTGATGGCAAACAAATGTTGTCACTTACAAAATATCGCCTTAAGAGTCATATTCAACCTAAATAAGCCATTATGCTACCTAAATGGCAGCCTAATGCAAATCTCTCTTTAATTGATGATGAACAAACATCGCTAGCTAGTCATTTAGTTTTATCTTTAAGAGGCATTGTACCATCTTAATAAAAGCAAAATGTCACCATGAATAAATCATTATGCTTAACTTATGTCAAGTACTAGATTATGGCATACGTATGCCATTGTCTAGGTCATCAATCTATCCCTCGAGGTATCGTATCACCATGATAAGGGCAGCTTGACACATCATTATGTTCCTTTTGTACATTTAGTTAGTCATAATCATCATATCCACCGTTAGGCATCGCACTGCCTTTCATCAAGGCAATTTTTATGCTTTACTTCTATTTTATTTCTTGTTTCTTATTTTTGTCTCTATTATCCTTGTATGGTCACTAACTTTTTCCCTTTTTGATTCTTTTTGATTATTACATGAATCATGTCACCATAATCATCATCATAGGATAATTGGCTAAAAGTTTAGTGTTCAGTAAGAGGTGTCTGTCAAGGAGTAACAACCTATTCCCATATTCTAATCTTTTAAGAAAGTCAAGGCATAGTCTAAATGTCAGCAATGAGAAGGTCGGGATATCTTTAGGTCTAGTTAGGTCTTTAAAATACATAAAAAGGTTACGATAACATCTAGTTAGAATGCTTAGCATGATTTAAAGCACATATAGGCTAATGGGGATAATAATAAGAAAACGTCATTCATGATAAGATATAGGAACATAGTTTTACTGCTTCAAATCTGATTGGATTTTGGCCTATTACAAATAGTATCAGAGTTTTGGAATCTAGCATATTGGTGTTTCACCTTTAATTAAGAGGATTCAGTCCCAACTCTCAATGAGTATACTATTTTGCTTAATATTGATGGGGCTAAAATTGATAAAATTTATTTTAAGGCACTAAAACCTCCATCAATCAAAAAGAGATTTGCAAAAATCCTAAGAGCTCTAGAGTCATGGCTTAGTAATCATAGCAAGGTAAAAGGAACTAGTGAGTGCATTTCCTAGATCAACCTGAAAATGGCAATAGGGAATCTCACCAATCCAAAGAAGATTCATGATGTATATGGGTTGGCGATATATAGGTTAGTGATACTGTCGAAGACTTATGGACATGTAGGGTTTGCGATAGTAGGCTTTTTCTCTAAGCTATGTTGTAACATTTATCATATGCCAGTTGACATTGCTAAGATTATTAAAGCGCTCAGTTTAAAAAGCAGGGGAAGGATTGGTTTATTAGATGTGCTTACTCTTCTAGATTTAGTACTTTAGCCATCTTCAGGTTAAGGAAAAAAGGTACTAAACAACTTTTTACCTAACTTTAGTCCTCTTACTAGAGTCTTAGAAAAAGAATGGTCTTAGAAGGTCCAATTGGGTTTCTATGCTTGGAGACAAGTTCGATATATGGGAAGGCACTAGAAAGCAAATCACATGACTCTAGGATATAAGGAATAAAGGATCTAGCATATTAATGATGCCTTACCATTATCTAATGATGGGCTGGCTCTAATCCCAGTAGGTGAATTTGAGGTTGAACTTCTTAAATGAGAATTTGAACAAGATAAGTTAGCCTTTGCCATGAAAATTGCTCAGTTGAGAGAAAAGAAAAGTTAGTTAAAGATAGACATATACCTTTAGGTTGGTGAAATGAACCAAGTGGTCAAGGAAAGAGATCTCTTCAAGGAAGATCTTGAGGATCTAAAAAAAAAGGATGTGTCACTCCAAAGAGCAAGCAAGTATCAACACATTAGTAAATCACCAATAGAATAGGAGACGGAGCTTGCTACTCTCAGCAAATAATTGAAACAATGAAAGAAAGAGGAACTTATTAGGGCTTACAATTTCATGGTAACCTATTAAAGGAAAAATGGATGTTTGAAAGGTCGAGTATGGGTTTTAAAGATAGATTAAGTCAAAAATGAAGCATTAACACTTACAATTCAAAATTTGAAACAATCCCACCAAGCACGTCAAGACCAAATCGATGATGGTGAGAGCCTTAGAACGATGAACAAAATGGTGGGAAATGGTTGTGCAACCATGCTTGAATCATCAAGAGTGTCATTTTTTACCTCACCAAGCAAATTTAGATAGCTTCGTGGAAGGCAAATGACATGGCCAAGGTCACTCGATCTTTAAAGTGAGGTATTATACCTATTGGAGACCATGAGCAGGAGTTATTATACTTTTTAGAATACTTGATTAAGCAATGTAATCATGTTAGAAATTTTTTGATGTAATCATGTGTAATCAAAGCTTTGTTTGTTGCTTTATGAAAGATACTATTGGTGAAGTTGATTTACGAACCAATTGTCTTATTATATTTGCATAACTGACTGCATTCTTATATTATCATATTCACCTGTGCATATCAATAATCATAACTATCATGATGTCATACTCATTATCTTTAGCTTATCATATGCAATCATTAATATATACATTTTAACAAAGTTTAATATCGGAATGGCCATAAAAGTGTAAGGGATTCTGAAATAGAACAAAAAACATGGAGCCAATCATCCCACATAGCTACAATACTTGCCATTGCAAATAACTCATGGAAAATGATCACCAAGCATGCATAGAGTGACTCAAGTTAATGTACAAGGAATTTCAAAACCAAGTGCTTCATTGGCAAGATGAAATGTAGGCACAAGTCATGAAGCTCATGGAGCTACTAACAATATCCAAAGAAAAAAGGCCAGTTAGTACTGTGGACACTAGAAAAGAACCAACTAATCTAAAAAATTACCCCATTGCAAAGAAAAGAGCCAAGCTAGTATTGTGGATAAAGGAAAAGAATTAGCTAATCTAAAAAATCACCCTGCTAGTAGTACTAAAGCTACCCAAGAAGATACTTGTCAAGAGCAATAGTCTAACACAGCACTAATCTCACCAGTACTGCTAATGATTTACCCAAACCCATGGCAATAAATCAATTCATTCTTGGATTTCAAGGGACAAATGCGAAAATGTCCCCTGCGAGAAGTGCCTCTGAGCCATCTAAGAAAGCAACAATTTTGGAGCCATTGATGCAGAATCTTTGTCTTTGGTGTTTAACTTGTCATTCCCATAAAATTCAAGATGCCAAAGTTTGAAAGTTTAATGAAACTATTGACCCCACCATACATATCCGAATATACCTAAAAAAGATGGTCAGATATGTAAAGGATGAAAAACTCCTCATTTACTATTTTTAGCATAGTTTGATCAAAGCAATCGCCTAATGGTACATTGAGCTTGATAATGTTAAGATTCAATCATGGATCGATTTGGCCAAAACCTTTTTGAACTAATACCAGCATGCATCAGACTAGGTCCTGACCATTTTTCCTTTATGAACTTAAAAAAAAGCCAACTAAAAGTTTTAGGAAAATGCTCAAAGGTGGAGAGAGAAGGTAAATTTGGTCCAACCCATTCTAACTAAGAAAGAGATGACCATAATGTTTATCAACACCTACTGCCTCGTGTTATAAGAAATTAGTAGGGAACACCACTAACAGAGTTTGCCAATTTAGTTTTATTTGACGAGATTGATGTTGCAATTGAAAGTGGTAAAATATTTGCGGGTAAGTTATCTAAGTTTAGCAAGAAACTTACTTTTAGTAAGAAAAAAGAAGATGAGGCAAATGCCATAATCTACATTAGCCCATCTCAACCAAACCAATATCAGGTGCTCAATCCTTATTACCCAAGTGCACTGTACTCTAACCTGATCATAATGCCTCCTCAGCCAATTTAAGCCTTACCCTATAATCTATATTTCACCATTTACAGTAGGGAATCTAGCTCCAAAGCTAATTCTTTGACAGCTTTGCCAAAAATGATTATAGAAGCTCCAACTTCTTTCCCATATAAGAGTGACAAGGCTATCTCTCAAAAATATGAGGGTCAAACCATGATGATCGAGGAGCTCACTTAGTTAGTTGCTACTATAGACCTATTAAGAGTTAGTCATTTAACTCGTAGTGGAAGATGCTATACTCGCTTAGTCTAGAAGAGTCAGAGTAATAACACCACACCAATAACTAATGCACCTCAAGATAAAGTAAAAGACTTTGAACTACAAAAGATTGAAAAGGTGATGAATGAAAAGAAAGTAACTGAATACTAAAATTCATCGATTATAGTGTGTATTGCATTATTGAGCAATTAAACAAATATACAACTAAAATTTTGGTGCTATCTTTACTTTTTAATCTAAAGGTCCATTGAAATGCCTTAATCAAGGTGTTATATAAGGTATATGTGCCAGCAAACATTCTAGTAGAAAACTTAGTTCATTTAGTGAACAACATCACTTATAACAACTACATCTTAATCACTGATGATTAGATCCTACCTTAAGGTAGGGGTTGCTACAATGCCCTGCACATCATCGCACATTGCAAATGTCGCATTTGCTAAAGGTTTTGATAGATAATGGCTCTGCCCTAAATGTCATGTCTTTAGCCATCTTAAATAAGCTTGTTATTGATGCATCCCACATCAAGCATAACCGTATGATAGTGTGAACATTTGACAAGACTTGTTACAAAGTCACTAGAAATATCATCATTTTACTTCAGATAGGTCGATACATCTTTAAGATTAGATTTCAAATAATGGACTTTATTTCATCTTACATTATCTGTTAGAGAGGCCTTGGATACATTCAGCTAGAGCAGTAGCATCATCCTTGCATAAAAAGCTAAAATTCATGATTGATGACCAAATGGTTAGTATTGGGGCCAAAAAAAAAATGATCGCCACTACTTTTATTTATGGTACTTTGTTAGACCTTTTAGTGGTGAATGAAATCAAGAGGAGGTGAATTGATTTCTCAAAATTTTAGTAAATTAAAAATTTGATAAATAAAATTGAGAAATCTAAACAATAAATTTTGAAGTGAAAGTTAGTGAATAAAAATAAACTATTCAAGACAAGGGAAAGAGAAGCAAACTAAAAGATTTAGAGAGGTTCAGCCTCAATTGCTTATGTCCTATACCTTGCCCTTACTTGCCTCAAATTTCCATAATTCACTAACTGGAATTATCTACCTTTCAAGGACAAGGTATAACCTTTACACTCTCTATCTTTTAAGGCTAAGATAGAAATCTTTACCCCTTATCTTTTATGGCTAAGATAGAACCTTCTCTCTCTACTTTTGAAGGCTAAGTAGAAACCTTGCCTACTTTTGAATGGCTACGTAGGAACCTCCATTTTTTTGCAAGTATTTAAGTGTAAACAAATAAAACCTCTAAAAGTTAGGTGTTCACAAGAATTTTGGCTCAAGGGAAATATGTATCTAAAGATGCAAAATAAAAAATACAAAAATAGGAAGAATTAATCCTATACAAAGATGAACTACTTAGTGAAAATAATGAAAAAGATGAAAGATTTGACTTTAAGCACAATTCTCTTGGTTTTTCTTTTTGTTAAAGGTGTTAGAGTGGCTTATTTAAACCTTTGATCATGTTTATAGTCATTGGGAACATTTGGTGAAGGAATATAACCGTTGAAAGCTTTAAAATATCATTTCTCATTGTTTCCCATGCCTATGTATTTATACAATTAAGTGGGTATCAATACATTGTGTTTAACGGTCTAAAATATGACTGTTAAATAATTCTGTATCGATACAAAAAGATCTGCCTTGATACATGAACAGTCCTGTATTGATACAGAATGCTCTGCCTCGATACATGAACAACATTTCTATATTTTAAGGTTATTTAGCTACTGCCAAGTATTATATCGGTACATACATATAGTGTATTGATACATTCACATGAAAATCAATTTTAAAAGGTTTTAATGACTTTAAAACATGTAAAACTTATCTAAAAAATGTTTTTATATAAAAATATGTATTAAGAACATATTTTTGAGTGCTTGAAAAAGTTAAAATACATTCTAGTATTTTTTTAAGTGTTTATGAAATATTTCATGGAAAAATACTAATCTTGAAAATATTTAAATATAAGCTACTTAAGCTTAAGTTTTAATTATATCAAAACTAAGATTAATTCAAAGCTAATATAGCTAACAATCTTTTCTTTTTTGATATGACAAAAATTAAGGTAAATTTACTTGTAAAACTCTCCCTCAATTATTTAAAGCTTTTCAATAAAACTCTCCCTTAATAAAAGCATTATGAAATTGATTTTTTTGTTGAAGATTTTATTTTGAAACACTTGGCAATGGCATTTTTGGTCATATTTGGCTTCAAGAATACCAACACACAATATTAAGGATTTCAATAATATAAATAATGTAAACACATGTGAAATCCTCCTATTCGCTAGCATAAGCATATATATAAATGAAGTACAAGCAAGCAAATTAACCCCTAAAATTCTTCCCCTTTTTGGAATATCAAAAAGGTGAAAGTGGATTAATTCAAAGCTAAGGGTCTAATTTCAACAAGAATTCTAGAAGGTATATTACGTATGAAACATTTAAGAACATTTCTACTAATTATTGAGAAAATATATGCAATTAAGTCCTAATGTGTAGTTCATCCGATTCTTTTGTAGTCATTTAAGCACATTTGAGAGATATAACATACCAATTGTTGAAGGATTTAGGAATGATTAATCCAATTAGTGTCTAGATGCACAATAGATGCCAATTTTTGAATTTTTAGTACACGTGCATTCTACAATAAATGCCATATGGAAGGTTAAAAAAATTTCAAGAAAAACATAACAAACTTCCATAGATTAAAAGATTATTTACTCATTCATGATATGTTAAAATCATTTGAGCAAACATTCAATCAAAGAACATGCTTAAATATGAGAACTATGCACTTAAACATGTTCAAAGATTCATTCAAAGTAAACATTTTAAGCATACATAACATATTAGATACCAATTATATAATTGACTCATGTATGTCAGAAACTTAATGCTAAGGGATAAGAATTTTATAGCATTTGTTTGATGATTACCTCAACCTTACCAAACTTCGATGATATGCTCATTATAACTTGAAAGATCATCATTTCTAGTGTTTGAGCATTCCTTGATGGTTTTGGTTTGATTTGAAGGGGTTGCATGCTTAATTTGCTTTATATTGCCATGCAAGTGTTCATCTTTCAAGGGTGTGTTTATCTTTATGAACCTTGCAAAACTTAAAAACAATCTTAGCAAAAGATAAGTGTTAGAAGTACTAAGATTTTAATTATAAAAGAATATTCAATAAGCTTAGGTTTTGATAGGAATGAAAGATGGTCAATGAGCTTAATGACATTTTGAAATAAGTGATACTAAATATTGATGAATGAAAAATATCAAGCATATTTGGTACCAATTAAAAAAATTAATGATATATAGAAAAATTTGTATTTTTTAGCATTATAAGGCAATATGAGCTCTTAATATATTGTGAAATGAATCAAATATAATGATTAAGCATGTGATGAGTTATGAAATGATGTTTAGGAATTATAAAATTGAAGGATTTCAAGTGAAAACTTATTAAGGAGACTAATTTTGCATTTAAGAGCCAAAAGAAAAAAAACTGTAATTGGCCAATATTCACTAGTTGTGTCGATACAGGGGGTTTTTGTATCAATACAGATAGTTTTGTATGATACCAAGTTCATTTTATCAATACAGGCTATGTTTTTTTAGGATTTTGTTCATCGTATCAATACAAGACTCTAAATATCAACACATGCCTTAAGTGTTTCAAAAAATTCCTTGAAAAATATGCAATTTGCATTGCAAAACCTATGATTTTATATTCTAATGCAAACTTTTGAATGTAAGCATTTATAACTCATATGAATAATCAAAGTTTGGATTAAAATGATTTTTAAAATCAAGTTTCAATGAATTGGCATGTTTGGTCACATAAGAAAGGCAATATGTAATTAAAGGATTTTCATTCAAACCACATAAGCACATGTTTAAAAAGTATTTTTTAATGTTTACCAACTTACTTGAGCTATAAATCATGAACTTATAAAATAATCAAACATTTTAAGTCTCACGCAAGCACAATTGAATATTAAGTATTAAAGAGACTTAAAAACTTACTAATGCATGTTTATGGCATTATATCTTATAAATAAGCTCAAATGCTCCCCCTAAGGATATGCATATAATTTAGTCATGCAATAGAGCTTCTTAATGACTCATGACATGAAGTTTATCAAAATTAACCCTTTATGCATAAATCATTCTTAAATTATGCTTTATAACAATATTTCACAAATCGATTTAACATATCATCATTAAGCATATAATCATCAAATGCATGCATATTTAATCTCGTAGTGGCTCAAAATGTAAAATATTAATTTTCGTTAGGGAATTTTGCATTAGAAAAATTCTTTTTTTAAATAAAGCATTGATAATCACAACATAAATAACCAATACACATATCAAAATTTTAAAGCTTAGAGGTACCCATCACACTTATTCATGTGTCTAGAGCATTCATTTGTATTGTGTTGCTCTTTATTATTCTAACATAGCTACAAGAGACTTTCACTTGGTTTTTGGTGCCCAAATTGCTTTGGGTCCATGAATATTGGCTCAAAGCCTCTTGTTCCCTTAGGAACCCTTACTTACCTAACTTTAAATTATGTCATTTTCTTGATAGGACAAGTATGCAAATTATGACCATGAAAATTGCAATGTGAGCACTTGGTCATATAAACTTGAAAAGATTTGTCAAAAATGATTTTCTTTTCTTGTCCAAGCTTTCAATCTTTCTTTTCAAATCAAAATTAGCATTCTCTAAAATGTTAATTCTTAGCTTAGAGTCATTAAAATTATTTTTCAAATCTTTGTTTTCATTCTCTAAAACAAGTTTGATTTCAATAATAAATCATTTTTAACTTTTAATTTAAAATTATTTTCTTGTGTTTAGAGTTCATTTACTCAAACTCAGCTACAAGATCATCAAAAGCATCTTGTAACTCATCAAATATATATGAATTTAAATTTAGAGAATTTAAGGTTACTTTGGGCTCATCAAGAGCTATAAAATAAAGGTTACCAATGTGGTCTTCCTTGGAGTCATCATGATCAGAAGAGTCACTATCACTCTAAGTTACTACAAATGCCTTTTTCTTTTTTTTTTTCAATAATGGGCAATCAAATTTGACATACCCTAATTCATTATAATTTTAGCACACCATCTTGTTAACCTTTTAGATTAGGATGATTTACCTTTATCTATTTTCATGAATTTCTTGGCAAATATGATCATCTCCATATCTTCACCATTTTCATCATCGTCATCCTCTTTCTCAGTCATGGAAGCCTTTACTGCAACCCCAGCTTTTCTTGGATGCTCTTTTCCATGATTTATCTTTATTTTATATGTGAGGAGTGATCCGATGAACTCATCTAAGGTTAGGAGATTGAGGTCATTTGATTATTTAATTGTAGTCACTTTAGCTTCCCATGACTTAAGAAGGCTATTTAATATTTTCTTGACCATCTCCTTGTTGGGATACACCTTTCTAAGACCCTTCAAGCCATTTACAATATTCATGAATCTATCAAACATCTCCTTGATGCTCTCTTCTAGTTTCATTTTGAACATCTCATAATCAAGAGTGAGCATACTTATCTTAGACTTTTTGACATGATTGGTTCTTTCATGTGTGATAGCTAACTTGTCCCATATCTCTTTGGCATTACGACACAAAGACACCTTATTGTACTTATTGGGGCTTAATGCACAAAAAGTGTGTGCATGGCCTTGGCATTAAGTTGAGCCATCCTAGTGTCTTTCTCATCATATTCCCACTCTTTCTTGGGAACTTCAAGATCACCTACCATCTTTGTTAGGATGAGTGGGCTTTTCATGATTATCTTTCAAACTTGATAATCATTTGCTTGGATAAATAACCTTATCCTTGTCTTCCAATATGCATAATCTTCATTGTTGAAGAGAGGAAGCCCTACGATTGAATGTTCTTCTTGGTCTATACCAAAAATATCACCACTAGCCATTTGATTAGTCTTTTGCAGATATTTGCTGAAGGATGTTTAGCCTATAAGAATGACACACAAGCTATGATACCACTTGTTAGGCCTTTTAATGGTGAATAAAATCAAGAAGAGGTGAATTAATTTCTTAAAATTTTCGTAAATTAAAACTTTGATAAATAAAATTGAAAAATCTAAACAATAAACTTTGAAGTGCAAGTTAGTGAACAGAAATAAACAATTAAAGACAAGGGAAAGAGAAGCAAACTTAAAGATTAAGAGAGGTTCAGCCTTAATTGTCTACGTCCTCTATCTTGGTCTCATTTACCTCAGATTTCCACAATTCAGTAACTTGAATTGTCTACCTTTCAAGGACAAGGAATTTTACACTCTCTATCTTTTAAAGCTAAGATAGAAACTTTTACCCATATCTTTTATGGCTAAGATAGAACCCTCTTTCACTACTTTTGAAGGCTAAGTAGAAACCTTGCCTACTTTTGAATGGCTAAGTAGGAACCTCCCCTTTTTGCAAGTATTTGAGTGTAAACAAATAAAACCTCTAAAGGTTAGATGTTTACAAGAATTTTGGCTCAAGGGAAATATGTATCTAAATTTACAAAATGAAAAATACAAAAATAGGAAGAATTAATCCTATACAAAGATGAACTACCTAGTGAAAATGATAGAAACAAATGAAAGATTTGACTTTAAACACAATTCTCCTGGTTCTTCTTCTTGTTGAAGGTGATGGAGTGGCTTATTTATACCCTTGATCGTGTTTATAGCTATTAGGAACATTTGGTGAAGGAATATAACCGTTGGAGCCTTTAAAATATCATTTCCCATTGTTTCCTATGCCTCTGTACTGATATAATTGAGTGGGCATTGATACATTATGTTTAACGATCCAAAATATGACTGTTAAATAGTCCTGTATCAATACAAAATGCTCTGTCTTGATACATGAATAGTGATTTCTTCATTTTAAGGTTATTTAGCTACTGCCAAGTATTATTTTGATACATACACATAGTGTATCAATATATTCATATGAAAATCAATTTTAAAAGGTTTTTCATGACTTTAAAACATGTAAAACTTATCTAAAAAATGTTTT
>JBBYHO010470449.1:0-13871 GCA_038382025.1 Adansonia gregorii
CTTATTTATCTATCTCACACACGACCAGATATAGCATATGCAGTGGGTCTGATTAGTCAGTTTATGCATAATCTAAAAGAGGTTCATCTACAGGCAGCCTATAGAGTACTACGGTATCTCAAAAGAATGCCAGGGAAAGATATTCTGTTTAGAAGAAATAAAGGATTAGTGCTTGAGGCATACACTGATGCCAATTTTACAGCATCAATTGATGATAGAAGATCGACCTCAGGGTATTGCACCTTTCTTGGGGGAAATCTTGTGACATGGAAAAGTAAAAAAACAAAGTGTAGTAGCTCGGTCAAGTGCAGAGGCTGAATTCAGAGCAATGGCTAAAGGTGTGTATGAACTTCTATGGTTGAATATCATTCTTGAAGATTTAAAGATTAAATAGGATGGCCCTATGAGACTCTACTGTGACAACAAAGCTGCAATCAGCATAGCTCACAATCCAGTACAACATGATCGGACAAAGCATATTGAAATTGATAAACACTTTATCAAAGAAAAACTAGAAAGTAGACTAATTTGTACACCATTTGTTCTTACAAATGGACAACTTGTTGATGTTCTTACTAAAGGACTAAGTAATCTAGTGTTTCAAACTATTGTATCCAAGCTGGGAATGAGTGATACCTATTCACCAGCTTGAGGGGGAGTGTAAGAAAATACGTACAGCCAGGTGACTATGTTAGAAAGTTACTTAGGAGTTTTGACTCTATGATAGGATTCCCATAAATAATGGGATTATATTTACTATTTGATTTTTCTAATCAGTCCTTTAAATCATGGGATTTTGATTATAGTTGACTTTAGATCTTAGATGAGTGCTGGGGCTGTAATATAAGTATGCATTCTGTAATACTCTAAAAACAGAATAGAAAAACTTATTTTTTTAGTTTTCAACATATAGATTAAGAGAAAGAAGCTTTACAAAGCTTTGACATTAAGTATATTTTGAGATTCATTTACTTTCCTTAGTATATGATACCTTGTTTTGGTACTAAATAAGTTTGACATTTTGTAGGGATAAATGAGAAAAAAAAATGATGAACAAACTAAGCTAGAGCTGACAACCTAGTTGATACGAGATGAAGCTTGCTAACTTTTAAAAGTTTAGATGTTTATGAAACATTTATTTTAAGATTTATTTTATTAAACATTTGATGTTTTATTATCGCATTATAGACCATTTTTAAGGATATTATTTTATGTTATGAACATATTGTTTTGTTGGCATAAGGATGCCTTGTTTATATTCATTTTTAAATAATCCATTTATAGAATTGTTCTATATTCTTGTCTATTTCTCAATCTATATCAATTGCAAAAATGTTAGTAAAACTAATTAGTCTAGTAATTTAATTGGAGTTGAAATTTTCTTTGATTATTAAATCCCTCGAAATTCTACACATGTAGAATTTTGCATAAGCATGTGATAATTTAAAAGATCACAACTTTGATGATAAATAGCAATAAAGTTAAAAGTGAAATCATTTGGAAATATTACAAAATGGAGAGGATTGCATGTTTATAACTTAAAGTTCATAAACAAACTTTTTTTTCGAGGCTCATAAAAGAAGAATTTAGATCATTGGCCTTTGAACTAAGATCAGATTCCCACAGTTGTTAAAATAACAACAAGTCATAAGATGGGAAGTTAGATTTTATTGTGATCAAAATAAGTTTAATAACTATGATAATAAAGATTATCACATATTAACAAGCATGTCCTCATACTTTATACATGAGCAATATGATTAACTTTAGTGCAAGTGAAAGATCCTAGTAAATATGCCCTATAGCCAATCATATTAGACTTAAGAACATTCAATTAATAATGCAAACCTATGACTACTTTGTAATGATACAAGGTTTTCCTTCATCTTAATGGCATGATTGACCACTATGAAACCATTAATTAGATGAAGCCTATGGAACATTTAAGGTCTCAGAAAGGAATTATAAAGAGTCAAAATTGTGGGATACATCAAAGCCATGTTCTAAAACTATTTTTAGTCATTTTATTGCCAAGATAGGGCATTGACGGTACTTAAAGAGTATCACATATTATGTTTTCTTAGATATAAAGTAAAAGCAACCGATCTCGTAGGTTAAAGAATAAAGGATATTTAGGATGGCATGTGGGTGATTGTTTTGTGGAAACAAGTTCATTTAACATAGTCCATATGAGAACTTAATTTGGTATTAGTCATTTAAATGTTTATGGAAATATTCTTACATGCTAGTCGTGTAATTAATCCTTAAACTTATGGCACTAGGGCATCTTGTATAGGGAGTGTCATACTTGGATTTTATTTGATAGGTCCATAATAAGGGATGCCTATGGTAGGGATATTTTAGGTATAGCATGAACCATATGAAGGTGAATAGGTGATATAGAGGGGATTTATCACTTATAATGATGTTGGAGATATATCCAATTTCGTATTAAATATGTTAATTAGATTAAAGTCTTTGATCAAAGCACGATGAATTTAGCAAAATTTGTTTCTGGAAATTCATATTGTTAACAAAGATCTACTGCAACTAATATGGATTAAAGAATAAATTAACATGCACCATTGTTATGCTTATTTTGGGATATTTAGTGAAAAGATCGAATAACATTGATAGAATAGCCATTGAAAGGTTAAAAGACGTCATCTTGATTTTTGGACATTTGAGTAGTGTTGATAGGATGCTAGATCCCGCACTTAATCTAGGCACATGCATCAGTCTTTTACTAAATAACTTAGACTATAGTTTATGCTCATTGTCAACATGTTGGGAATCAAATAAGTCATACACAATAGGATAGATGAGTTAAATTAAAATCAAGATTCAATTAAGTTGGACTTAATTAAATATAAGGTAAATTATGAAAAACTTAATTGACTTAGTTTAATTAAGATTTAATTAAGACATAGATTGAATTTATGAAATCTAATTATGGATGTCTTAATATTGTAGGAAAAATAAGAATGTCTTATAAGACGATGTCTAATTGTAGACATGTCATTATGGTTGCCAATTATTTTTCTTGGAATTAAGATGATTATTCTTTAACAATTAAGGTTAATTAAATCATTATATGATAATTACTTAATTAGATTTATATGAAGTAAAATAGTTTTACTTAGACAAAAGGTTAATTGAGATTAATATCTTTGCATGCTGAAAACACCTAGCTAATCTTATGCTCTATTTTTAACTAGCTCATGAAGATTTTGGCATGGCTTGGTCGAAATATTAAAGAGGCATTTATGATGAATTCAACTATAGACACTATTAGTTACTGCTTAGACCAAATCTTGGTTGGGTTAGGTGAAAGTGTTTCACTTTGGTTAGAAGAGTTTGATTTAAATTAAACTAGTTTTTATTAAAGACTAAGTGCCACAGCCATAGCCATTAAGCTTGATGAGAATTATTTTATTGTTGCTAAAAATTTTTCTAAGAAGAAATATAAAAACCTTAAATTGGCCTAGATCAAGAACAAAAGGAAAACTGAGTTGTCTTAACTATTTTCCTATTTTTGACTTTATTGCTTGTTTTTCTTCTACCCTGCTCAATAAACTTTCTTGATTTCCTTAAGAGTGAAAACTAGCTAAGAAACCTTCTGTTTAAGATCAAGGTCTTCTAGCTAGCACAAGAGGAACCCCAAATCTTGAAAAGATTTCAAAGACCATTCATATGGATTATTGTTAAAGGTGATACACTTGAATCATTTATGATCTTAGAGAAGCTCTAAAGTGATCTTTTTTGGGCATCTTATTGCTGCAGGATTCTCACCTTCGAAGCTATAAGCCTTTAAGGAAATACAATCTTGAATCTTGAAGAGTTTTTATTACAAACAAGTTTTTGTAGTCACATGTATGTCATGAACTAAATATCTTAAGGAAATTTAATTGTTTATTTGTTTTTGCTTTCCGCTGTGATTATAATCTTGTAATCTTCGTTTTATTTATCATATCTTTTGTTGAATATGAGGTTGGATGTGAGAATACGTGATTCCTTTCACGGAGTAGTTTCTCTAAAATCTCTACCCAAATACTTAGATCTAAACCAAAACAGAGGCCTTCCACCCCCAAATCTATTGTTTCTCGTCACCTAAATAACCAAAAACCACCAGTAAAAAACTCTCTACCTTTCCTCCCATTTGATCAATGTAAAACCCCAAAACCCTAACACAAGACGCTCATCTTGAGACCCAAAACCTTACTTTGTATTTGTTGCTTTCTCTATGTGCTTTCCATATTGCTATGTTGTGCGCTTCAGATTGTGCCATTGTAATTATGTGTTGGTGTATAGTGATTCGGGATATCTCTTTAACTAGGAAATTCTTTCACCAAGAATTCTAGTTTGTTTTGGTTTTGAGTTCTTTGTCTGTGTTTTAATCAAACGTAAACAAGTAATCTGAAAAAAATTGGGCTTTAGATTTGGATTCAAAGTCCTCAAGTTCTTTGGTATAATTCCATTCTGATTTTTTTTAAAAAAATTTTGGAAACAAGATGAACCGTTCAGAAAAAAGATGAATAAACTTAAAATAAAAGAACCAAGAAAACAAAATAAATAATAAAATCAAATAATAAAACTAACACTTAAATGGATGCGGGTCTAAGCCTTGACTTGGGTCTGAAGTTTATCCACAATTGGTTTTAAAGGAGATAATTGGGCTTCGTAATAAACCAATGCAGTCAGTTTAAAGCCCGGAACAATGATGAAAGCCTATTATCCAAATTTGAATTAAAATGTATTCGATTAAATTAATAGGTTCCATGAGAAATCAAATAAGTAATCAAACAGTTTTAATGTAGATTGTTTAAATCATTAATTTAAAAACCGAGACAAAGTTAAGTTCCCATATATGTTGCTGTTTTCTTTTAATTTTAAAATTTTAAATTACCTTTCAAAAATCATTTTTCTTTATTATTACAATTTTATATTTTTATTATTATATTTCTTACTGCAATAAAAAATAAGAAACAAATTATTTCTGTTTATATAATCAAAATTTAATTTTATGTTTATTATTGTATATTATAAATAAAGTTCTTTATTTTGTTACTTCAATAAAATAATTAAATAGATCAATACTAATTATTTTAAAATAAAATGCAATTAATAATTAAAAAACTATATGTTATGATAATCTTATAATATAATTTTATTTTAAACAAATTAATATATGATATATTACTTAAAATAATCTGATTATATGATTTAATATAAATTATTTATTTTAATTCTCATGGGAATATATGCGATTCATAACAAATTATATAATCTTTTATATTATGCATATAATTTAATATAAATGTGTTATTTTTAATAACAAAAGTAAAATCTCTCCTCATGCAATTTAAAATAAGATATAAAATAAATCATTGATAATATGTATATTTATGTCAATGATTAGTAATTAGTTATAAAATCTCTTTATCAAGTTATTTAAATTAAATTATATAATTTCTTATCATTATACACATGCTTTGAAATAGATATGTTGTTTTTAATTTTAAATATATAATCTTTCAACGCTTTTCATTATAATTTTTTAAATCTATATAAGACAAGTCTTTGCTATGTGTACCATATTACAATTATTTTTATATGTTATAGTAATTTCTAGTCGTATGATATACAATAAATTAATCTCTTATCTTGATATATGTTATTATGAATAAATGTGTCATTTTTACGCTCAAAATTATAATATTTTACTACGTGATTTATATTAGCTTGATCAAGTGTCACAATACTAGTCCATTGAACGATCCTTGCTACTAAATTCATAAAAAAAAATAAATAATTTTTTCCATTGTAAATAGTAAAAAAGAGAAATATATATACGCATATAATCTACATGTATATATTAATATAATAAGATTTATACATTACAAAAAATATCATGTATTTCAATAGACAATGCGTTAAGAATTGCACCTTTATTTACTATGAAATTTTAATTATTCATTTTCATATATATATATATATATTTAAAATTTAGAGATTTTAAATAAATTATATTTGAAATTATATCCGTAAATTATTTATCAAACTTAATTGCATAATTAATTAATTAATTAATATAACCTTAATTAGATAAACATTTATTATATTTTATTTTATTACACTTGATAATTAAGCTTTTAATCACAGTTCTTAAATATATGTTAATTTTAGTACCATTTTGGTCTTGTTTTTTAGCTTAAAAGCTATTATAAAGGTCTTATAAAAATATAAGCTTTAAAAATTAAACTAAAGTTATTTGATAATATTATTTTTATCTTTTTTTTTTCTTTGTAGATTGCGCAGAGAGAGGGAGAGAAAAAGAGATTGATTGGGCAATTGTTCTAGACAAGATAATATTGAGTTTTCTTTCAGAGATGAAGATATTTTTAAAATGAAAATAAAAAATTAAGTAAAAAAGCAAGTGCGATTTTAAAAATAAAATAGAAAAAGTTCTTATTTCTAACTTCTTTTTTTTTTTTTAACTTTTTTCTCTTTTTGTTCATTAAAATAATCTAATTTCTTTAAGAGATTAAAAAAAAAAATTCGTTCGGCTTGGCTTTTGCTTTTAAAAATTTTTTTAAAAGAAATAAAAGCTAAACCAAATAGGCTGTTAGTATCAAATTATTTTAAGCTCTAAGATTGGTTCATATGGTAAAACTTTTGGTCCTGGGGTTTACTTTTCAAAGGTTGAACCTTTTAGCAGGAAAAAAAAATAAATATTTTACAAATATTTAAATGGTTATGATAATATAATTTGTCCAAATAATCTATTTAAATTTAATTTTATTCAATTTTAAAAAATTAATAAAATTGAATTTAAATGGTATCAACTTGAATAACTTAAGTATCAAACTCGAATTATTCGAATTCAAAAAAATTCAAACCCATTATAATCTAAATTTTAAATAATTTGAATTTAAAATTATCCAGACTCAAAATTGATCTAAATTCTTGATATCTAAATTAATTTGATTTATATCTAGCCCAATTCGCTCAATTGACAAGTCGCATCAAATGTTTTAAAATTATACTATTTAAACAATGAAATAAGCAAACATAGAAACAATAACGTGGTATTATATTAGCTCAATTCATTTTGATTACTCAACGTCTTTTGTCCCAAAAATTAAATCCATGAATAATGGCCGGCAATCCTTGGAAATTTTAAAAGAATAATTGGTAAAAGGATATGAGAAGAAAAATTACACTTGGAACTTAGCTGAAATTTTCCTAACTAAAATGCATCCTACAAGTGCGCACCAAAATATATGGCATTCCCATAGTTGTATCCAACGGATGAATAGACTTGAAAAAATAATTCAAACACCACTAATTTGTGCTCTCAATTACATGATATTCTATTGATAACGATGGCTGCAACAACTGTTTTTGATAATTGAGGCATACCTTGAAATCATATATAGATTCATCTAAAGAGTCGTGGAAGACTATGTCATGCCTCCTCTTCAAATCAGAAACTTGCTAATTATCTTCAGCGAAAACTTTAAATATAAAATCACGAAAGCGCTTAGAGTATTGCTTTGGATCCACGGCTGATATTGAGGTCGGGTCATAATGGATGGATTTATATGCATGCTCAAGCTTCTTGGTAATGTCATAATCTTGAAGTATGTCAATGATGCCAAAGAACATTACAACTTCGTAACACTCCCCTGTTTGTTCTCCCACAAGCTGTAATTCAAGCTCAGGCTTCCTTATAGTTCTTTCTACTCTTGCTGGCATGTTAGCACCTAGCTTGATGCTAGCCCACCTGCAATGTTCATTTGGTTTTTGATATCAAAATGCAAAATCCTTTTCTCTTTATCTAATGCCAAGGATTATGGCATACATTATTCTGTTGGTTAATAGCGGCACAAACCAGAAAGTGGTTAAATTTAACTGTTTAAACTATATAATTTCATAACCATTTATGACAATTTCAATTATATTTTTTTCAGTAAATCTTGAGACACGGTTTAAAATTGTTAAATACATGCTTTATGGTTTTGCAAGCTAAATGGTTAACTAAAAGAAGATGAAATAATACAGTTTAAGTTGAAAAATTGATTGGTTAGAATGAAACAGGTCAAGCCTTACAATATTTGGCAGTAAATAATCTTCAAATTCTTGAAGCTACTTTCAATATAGTTATAAAAAAGAAAAAAAAAAGGCATGCAACCAAAATAATAATAGTAAGGCAAAAAATTTAGATTGAAATTAAAAGACAGCTATGTTTTGGCAAATCCTTTCCTTAAGTAGAAAACTGTATAAAGTTGGGATAGTCAAATCATTTAAGCAAGAAAAGTAAGCAGCAATTGTCGTGAAAAAGAATCTGTCCCATTTCTTCCTTGAAAACGTATTATATTGCAACGACGCTGATTATAGAACACTATTGTTACTATAAAACATATGATGCTCGGAATGACATGTGTTTGTTCTGTGCCGTACGGATAAAATTACTCTTACATATTTTCGAAAAGATGTTTTGCTTATTATGATCAAGGATAGGCTAATATAGAGATATAAGGTACGATGAACATTAGGGCTTAAATAACTAGAAATACAAAACAGTAATTAAACATAGAGATATTTCACCTCTTAGGGTCTAGAAGAAGTTGATCCACATCTGTTCTAGAAAGATGATGAGCTGATTCATTCTCAGAATTGCCTGAAATAGAGTTAAAAAAAAAAGTACTTATTAAAGAGTATGGAGTGGAGTGGAGAAGGATGCACTTAATTAATCTTAAAAAGGGTTTTTCGGCTAGATAAAAATTTTAAGAAAAGTGGAAGACAAACGGATAGAGTACGTTTTCCACATGGAATTAGCTCTCCATTAGTTGATATTTCTCTAAAATGAAGACCCACCAAAAGACTATAGTCCATAGTTCTCTCTTGTTCGAGAAACTCACAATCCCTATCTATTTGCCTGCGTAAGAAATGTATATGGATGGTCAATGTAGTTGATGAAGAAAGATTAAAAGGAAAACAAGTTATAAACAGTGTTTAGTTTTTATAATCCATGGTTGAAAGGATTTTGAAGCAAAATTAAAAAAAAACAGAAACTTGCAACCAAAACTAAGTGCTGTGCGGAGTTACTAAACATGCTTATTTACTTTAATGTCAAGCTAGTGGAATAAAGCATCTAGAAAGGGGGAAAAAAGGGGAAACGATACTTCACCAACAAAACTCTTGAAACCAAGCTTTTTGCAGTTTGAATATGAAATTAAGATCAAGATCCTTCAGTATAGTAGTATCATCAATCTCGGACTCAGGCTTCTCTGTTATGCGTCCTAGAGAAGATCCTTTCAAGTCAAATCGTCTATGAATTGTGTACTCGGAGCGTAGGAGGTTCCCCATAATAACGAATCGCACCTGGATAGACAAGCCAAACATTTGCCTCATTTAAAAACTGTTGTAATTACTAAAAATAATTCTCTAACAACAAATAAAACATCATTTGATGCAACTTTCTTTACTAAGTTAAAAATTTTTTCTGGACAGATTTTTAGCAAAAATTAGTTGGATAGTACGACAATCTTGTTTACTAACCTTTTTTTGAGTCGGCCCAGTTAATTTTACACAGTGCAAGCCGTAATATTTTATTACCAAAGTGTTCTCAAAGGATCGAACATGGTTATAATAAGCTGAAAGCATCCTTAAAAGCACCTATAAAGCAAGTCAAGAACAATTATTGACCTAAATTTGCAACAATTGGCATCGGTTTCAAACAAGAATAGCTATGAAGATATAAAACTCACTTTCACTTCTGACTTCTTCATTGTCTTTATCATGTATCGATCATCATCCGTCAAGTAAAAGAAGCTACCACTTTTACCAGGGGAAGATAGTTCCCTCAGTGCATCGTTCCCACAAATAGATAACATGTAATCTGCTGGGTCTACCTTAAATAACTTCCTCAAAGTCCTTCAGAAAAATGATAATGTGGAGTTACTTAACATGTAGGTCTAAGAATTCTTAGATTAGAATTGAACACCTAAAAAAAATCAAGTGAGGCAGTTTCATTTTTTCTTTAGCTTTAAAGTAAAGAAGATTCCATATATTTTAAGCAAATAAAACACTTCATAATTTTCTATCTTCGCATAATCCCATAAAATAATCTTTAAAAAGGGTATTTACAAACTAAATATGAGTGAAATTGGAAACTATATGTTAAAGTTCAACGGCATGTTGTGATACTGGTAAGAAATCATAACACCCTTGCCAAAGTAAAATAATAAGAATTCTGCATAATTTATATGGTAAAATGTCTTACCTGAAAACTACTGGACAGTAATCTTTCCATTTAAATTCAGAAGATTGATGGGGAGGAGTGTATTTGCTGCCTTCTGGTGGAAATCTAGTCCAAATTTTCTCCTTTGGGTCAAATGCTGAGGCCTTGAGATCAAGAGGTGTGGCTGGAGCAGGTCTTCCTACAGAATGCCTGTGTAATCACTCCACATACTAGTAATAAGTGACAAACTCCACATCAAACACTGCACATAGTTACCAGGCTATCCAATTTTGAGAATTTGATAAAAGATAGAAATAAAATGCAATTTCTTGCAAAATTAGAGTACAGCAGGAAAAATGACGTTAATTCGGATTTGATTGTTAAGTTTTTAATTAGAATTAGTCAACTAGGTATCAAACAAAATAGTTAATGAACATTTTAATTTTATAGTGTACTCTTTAAAATTGATCTCAAATTGTCCCTTGCTTTTGGATTTCCATCGCGTAAGTAAATAGCTCGGAGAAGTATTATCGTTCCACCCACCACACTCAAATGGAGTTTCCAAGTTCATTTTAATACTTTATTGCCCGCTCTATCGTTGTTTGTTACTTTCTAATCTTTTAAACAGTACGGGAGATGTAAGAGTTAAATATACATGCAAGTGTACAACCATTTATATATATATATATATTATTATGTTTATGTACAATACATAAAATTAAAAAACGATTATAAAAACAATTATTTATTTTAGAAATCTATGTTTACCAATTCATGTTTATAGTCTTTCTTGTTACTTATTTTTCATCGATAATAATTAGTGAAACCATCTTTTCAACTAGTGCTAAGTATTTTTTACGAGGAAAATTAGTTAGGTGTGATTTTCATGGAGCATTGTAAGTTTCTAATAGAAAGCAATGTAAAAGAAAAATTAAATGCCAAAACTGACAAATTAGTAGAACTTAATAGGTAGATCAATTTTTGTAGTTTTAAAGCTTTCAAAATTTTTATCTAAATAATTTCATCAGAGCTCTTAAATTATAATATAATATTAGTTTTGATTTTTGTTTGTCGTTTTCAGGTAAATTTGTTTTTAGTCGTGTGCTTTACTAATTTTACTAAAGAATTTTTATGTTTTACTATTTTATATATATATATATATATATTTACTAAAGTGTATAGCCTGTTTATATTCAAGTATCTTTCACACCGACGTTGTTAGAGTACTTGTTAGGATTAGTTAAATTACTATTTATAGCAATATTTTATAATTTAATGTATTAGTTAATGGTTAATTTCATGAAATTTAGTATATTGAAAACTATATTTCCCTAGTATGATAATTTTAAAAAGTACATTTATGCCGTATGTTAGCGAAACCTATAATCGATACTAGTTTGTCAAATTTAATATCAATAAGATTGTTGCTTCATTTCCTACGATTTATATAATGGAGTCTCTTCAAAAATGCTTTAAAAATATATATAATTCAAGATGAGAAAAACAAGTTAAAAGTAGAATACGGGATATAGAGAATGCCACCTGATTCCTAGTTGCAGATTGAGCATTAGTTCATAGTTTCTGTGCCCTTTGGATATAGTTTCTCCTTGTCTTTTTCCTGGTTTGGGTGCCTTCAACGGCAATCCGAGGTTAAACTTAGGGTTTGTATCATCATGACGTACGCCTAACAACTCGCAATCCAAAACTCTCCGTACTTCTCTTAAATCATTGCTGTCACCGTCACTCTCCCACATGCTCATTTTGTCAAATGGCCTCTCTATGCCTACACTTACCCTCCCATCAACCGACATTCTCCTTGGCTTGTCCCCACCCTTTGTTGAATACCATATTGCCAATCTTTTTTGGGATGGCATAATCGAAACCCTTTCCCCTAAACAAATCTTACAGTCAGCCAACTCGTTATGAACAGTTGTAGGATCCCATTCAAGATTTGCAGCTAGGGATGACTCTGAAGGGTAATATGTCCCATTTTGTTCATCTGGATCTTTACTCCAATTCCCCACATAAAAACTACCATCAGGCCATTGATAAGTTCCATTTCCCTTTGGCATACCATCTTCCCAATAGCCATCATACTTATTCCCATTACTCCATACAAAAGTCCCCTTACCAAAAATTACACCATTCTTCCACTCTCCTACATAATGGTTCTCATTCTGCCATTGATATTTCCCACGTCCTTCTTGCAAACCGCGACGCCATTCTCCATCATACCAATCTCCATTTGAATAATGCATTATGCCATGACCATGTTTCAAGTTCATCACCCAATTTCCCTTATAAGTATCCCCATTGGATCCAACATATATACCAGTCCCATCCATATATCCGCTTTTAAACTCCCCTTCATAAGTTGCACCAGAAGGCCAACTAAACCTTCCCCTCCCCATTGTTTTGCCTCTATGCCACTCTCCTAAGTACATGCACCCGTCGGTCCACAAATATTTCCCTTGTCCATTAGGAAAATTATCATACCACTGCCCTGTATAATAATCCCCATTTGGAAGAATTTTCTCTGCGAAGTATGCTTCCCCAGATATGCTAACACGTCTATCATTATCATCATCAAGATCATCATCCACTACATTTGCCATAGATGTTGCTCCAAAAATGCTATTTGCACGCTTTTTTGCTGCTTGTGTTTTGCGCATCGTGGCTTCCCATGCCCTTAGAACACCACTTTGCTCTTTGTTCATTTTGTGAAACTTTTTTACGCATTATAATTAATATGCTATACGCTGATGATTAAAATATGATTTTGACTGTATGAAAATCATGACTACCTTGAAAGGAAAATGTCATACTAATACGGTTAAATGATGCAAAGAATTAATTATCCAAAAAAAATAAAAAAAGATGCAAAGAACATTGTAATGAATCCTTACAACGTTTTTCTCCCCCTCTTTCTTATTTCAATGAAGAGAAGTGAATTTGATTGAACCAATGAATTTCATTTTCTTCTCAGCCTCTAATAAAATAAGTTTCAAATCTTTTGTGTCAAATTCATTTTTCATTTGAAAATTTTGTGGGGTAAATGTTGTGGTTTGGCTATCGAGAGTCACAAATATACCGTACAATCCGTTGGCAGGGATTCGTGATAAATAAAATGATGAAGAAGCCATTGATCTTTGCATTATTATGTTCAAAATAAGATTACGTGTTAAAATTCCCGCATTAATCTTATTGATTGACAACAGTTGGACTATGAGTTTTAATTTCTTGCTTAAAGAAGGTTAGAGCGAGGAACATAATTCTCTCCTATATGGTTTCTTTTTGTGAGTCAAACTGTGACTTGTTCATCTCCTACAATTTCTAAAGCCCTAACATTTGGAAGGAAAAACGAAAATAAGAAGCAATTTTTACTATTTTAGATTTACCTGACAAAATAGTGCAAGTAAAATAAAAAATATTACAAGGACTTTTCCTTGCCTCCAAAATCCAATTTACACAGTTGGCAAGCATTGAAAAATCACGTGATTGATTGTTCAAAAAATATTGCAATCTTCGAATAATTACTTCAGAGTAGTAAAGTAAGATGCAAAAATATGGTAAAATAAATCTTATGCAAAAAAACAAGGGAAAGTACGCAGCTTGGTGCGAGAAA